>PDGT01000001.1:16310773-16326418 GCA_003671415.1 Megathymus violae
AGCTGATGATGGTATCCAATAGTGGTTCCACTAAGTGTTGGTTGAATTCGCTGAAGTCGACATGTTGGGCGTTTGGCTGCAATTCGACTCCTCACCTCTACAGATGTCTCTCGTCTCCTGTCTCGATGTTTACACATCGACCGTGGTCGGACAGGGGGAAGTTTTTAATTTTGATTGATTTATCGACACCAGTCCTCCCATACGACAATGGGATCTAATGGTTATTTTTACACGAAACTATCAATGTGTTGTTGACCTGTCCAATTTTGAATTATGATTTTTGCCTTATACTGGTTCTATAAGCGATTTGAAAATGGAAATATTTGAACGAATAAAGTTACTCCGAATGAAATATGTTCGAATATTTGAGATTTTTTTTTTACAATTTGAAAATAGTTAAATTATTATCGTTTACAACAAACATACCATTTACAACGTTAATGTTAAGATTTTCCTTACTTTCCAATGTACGATTGTGGATTGATTCACAGAATTAATATTTATTGTAATATTTTTCCGATTATTTAGACATACGCATTCCTCGATGTATCGACATTAGTAATACAGTTCATGTAAAGATGTAATATGTTTCTGCATTTTCAAGTACATTATATTCGTACTCGTATATTATCTTGAATTTTCCGTTATTACAAACTAATGTGATATGCACTAATTGATTATCATAAATCGCACATGACTAAGAACTTTTTTCTTTTTTTTTCTTTATAAGGCACAGTTATCACGCTTTTACTGCCGAATTTTTAATTTTTAATGTTAACAGCAAGTGCAGTAAGAAGCATGTGAACAGTAGAAGAGGGCGCACTTTGGGTTCACTATCGCTCAGACGCATCAGTGAGACCAGCAGCATCGCTGTGTCGCTTTGCCGACCAACAAAAAAGCTGTAAACGGGCTTTTTAACTCACCAACATTGCAGGCGAAACACGCAGTTGGCTTTTAGATCAATAATAACTCGGCACACAAGTAAGAAACATTAATCCATGCTCGAATATCATTGGCTTTAGCTAATTGGTACAGATTCCAACGGTCTTCAAATGAAGCGTTCTGGCTCAACTTTGTCATCCGTTGGTTGGGGAAAAATGGAAGTTTTATGACTGTTTGCTGCCTGTCCAATTATTGATCGTACACGATCGGCGATGATACTTAACTGGACCAATGGCTTTAAATTGTGTTTGCATGTTGTTACAATCAATCACCGGGTTATGTTAATGAACAACTATGTGGGAGAATTGCAAACAGATCCGCAAAGGTAACGCAATATCTGTAGTAACGTAATGTACGCACTTAGTATAAACACGTAAATACGTACCAGTTATAAACACGTGGCGAATACGATGCGTAACGACGGTAGATTGTCGCGTTAATTATTTATTTCATATTGCGATCGTGACGAGGTGCCCGGAGGCCATAGTGTTCGTTCATGTTTGTCAAATAATATCTAGCAGTTACGCAGTGGCTTCTTTGGACCTAAGATTAAGACTTTTTTTATGTCAATAAACTATCTAACAATAAGTAACTGGACCATCTCATGCTTAGTGGTCACCGCCGCCCATGCAAGTCCGTGACTGTAAAGGGATTACCGACGATTTTGCCCCGATCCGCTTGCTTCACTTTGTCTATTATCTTTTAATAAAAGGGAAATGTCGTCCTGACATTCTCCATTACAAATCTATATTCAAGGCAAACGTATTCAATTTGGCGGTTTGTGCTAAATCCCATGTAGTGAATAAGTCTCCCTATAGTACATGAATATCGCTTTATAAATTTCTCAAATTCACATTTTTCCTTGTGTACTATGTGTCAAAGTAAGTGCAAATGCTCAATAGATTACTATTTATCAGATAATCTAAATTATTTATTGGTTTAGTAAGGGTGGTTTAGTAAAGTGGCAGGGTTTAGTAAATCAAAATAATGATCATTTGAGTTCACCTAAAACATAAATTGGTTCGGTTTTGTCACTAACAGTAATTTATTTATTTTGAACTCAGCTCGAGTTCCGGTATGGTTCGCTGACAAAGCAGCCAGCGGTAGTTACTTGCGGGCCGCTATCCGTCGTAGGGTCAATGGGGCATCGGTCGGTTATGGGCCTCTTTCTCACGCCTCTAACAATAGTGGATCGGGTGTACCCCTCCCTCTACCGCCCGCCTTCCCGACGAGACGTCTTCCCGTTATAACTCCTGGTCGCGAAGTGAGTTATGGTAATTGATGCGGTGGTAATAGTCGAAGATGGTGTGATAGGTATGATATTGAGAAGGGCTCGGTTATCTGTACAATTTAACGAAGCGGAGTCATCTTGAGGCATTAGAGGCATCTTCTTATAGGCGTTCAAATGACACCTAATAGAAGTAATAAAATTTGTAACCAGCATATTCTTGCTACAAATAATCCTATCAGCCATGTTCATAGTTATTGGTATGTTCAACTTCACGCAACGATTCGTTTTGACTCCTTGCTTGAATTATGGCGGAGTGATTACTATCGATCTTGAGGATCCGTCGCCAATCTTCCCGAGGGATCTTTTAATTGCTCAAGCATTTGCAAGAATACGACTAACATTGGTTACTAAAACCCTCCATATTTACGACACATCAACAGTTTATAAAAAAACTCATAATATATGAGTTTTTTTTAATTGGACTCTACCCTTAATGGGTAATTTTTTTTAATTAGCAATGACGGCCACTCGTAATTCGCGACGGTATTCCACGAACGTGTCTATGACCAACCTCAGGTAGTTTTTGTAGTACACGATAATATTAATATTAATACCTCTTAAGAAACTATTAACTCGTCATGTTCAATGAAAACCTTTACCATCACAGAGAGACAGACATAAATCCCATTTAAACGTAATTGAATTTCACTACAACATTAAATTCCCCTGTGTCGTATTTCGTTAAAACGATGCAATCACACAGAAATATCGCTTGTCAATAAGGACAAGTTGCTTTTAATGACGCTATCTGACATCTTCGCGCATGCAAAATGGCGGCTACCTGTCTTTCACTCCGCTTCGTTTAAAACGCATTAAACCTGCATTGTGTTGGGTTTACAGACGGTTATTGTGATGAATGCAGCCTTCGGCTTTTATTGGCGCCACCGCACCGGCCGGGTTCGACACGTCGAGATAAAACGCAAGGCTATCTGTTTAAGTTCATGTTTTTTTATGTTAATAGCGGACCATCTGAAGATCTGTAGTCATAGTTGCCCATTGTCATTCGTCGTACCAAGACGCGTTAATAAGGCATTGCCGGCCGATAAGGCAGCAGTAAACCGTGTTTCTTAACTGTCCGCATGAGGCGTACCATCTTCTGTGGGACTTTTTGTAGTGTCAGGAGAGTCCGTCGACCATTTTGGGACGATTGACTGCGACGCACCTACACCCGCCCCTCCAACAGGAGACCCTAGTACTCCCGATTTCGAACACGGGTAAAAAGGTGACCATCGAGACCCGCAGGTAGCCGCCACATTCACCAAGAGAGCGGTGGCGTAAGAAGACCCTTTGTTGTTTTTATTGCTTAACTGTTGCTCTCTATCATTGCAATCAAAGCACGTTGTAAACTGTATTAACCGTAATAAATTGTAAGCTAAGCAAAGAACATTACCACCACGCAAGAGTTCGGTCGGAACTAAACCGGTGGTACACCGTTCAACGATCCCGATAATACGGACCAGGCCTTAGCCTCATTTATAAGCCAGCAGGGTACAGCACGAGCTGAGAACGTTAGCTTGGACTTAAGAATTGATGAAACTCTTAATACCCTAAAATTATATGGTTTTCTCGACTATTAATTGTAGTCCTGTACATGACATGGAGAGCTAGCTGGTCAGTTATCATTCAAGAGTCCATAACAGATGTCTTCGCACGTCTATGTACGGAGAGATAACGCCGGAATTGTAAGTGCTAGACCTTTCCCGTATTCCATCCTGTGTTGCGAACTGTACACACGGATGAACGCGCCAAGTGGATAAACAAAAACATTCGTCTCATAAAAGTCGGCCCAAGCCGGGAATCAGAGACCCCCCTCGCTCGGCAAGACAACAAGACAATATGGACAATATGGCCGTCTATGCCAACGAGGGATAATTTGGGGATATTTTGTTTAGAGATCGCAAACAACTTGTTTGCTTGTACTATAAAGTTGAAATTATTAAATTCGTATCGTAACAAAGTGCATAAACACAATCTATATAGGAAAAAGATAAAAGAAATCCAAGGCGATGCGGTCGAGCAGAAACATTTTACTTGTCAAATCACATGTTTTCATAACAAGGCAGACACTTGTCTGGTTGTCGACTGACAAGTTTGAGGTGATTGCAATGGTTAACGGTTCCTTGTCGGCTTGGTGCGAAGGCTTCCAAAGTCGCATCCGCACAAAGGCGAATGTCGTCCGCGCGATCACACACACATGTCACCTGTCCGTGTCACGAGTGCGACACGTAATGCCTATTCAAGTTGCGTCAATGTTTGAGACGTTGCCATATTGTTGGTCCATAGAGAGTCCTGATTTTTTTTGAACTTTATTATTTATCACTGTGTATGATATCGTATATTCTCGCCCAGAATCAACTCTAAAAATCGATGTGATTAGTTTACGATAAAATAAAATTTCTTAAGTTATTATAGTGCATCAGATTATTTCATTTGATATAATTCGATTGCTGATATGTTCATCTAAAAGCAGACGTCAGCCGCAGTCGTGGAGAAGTAGACGTCCTCGGTTGATAAAGAACACGTCAAATACCTCCTGTCGGGTTATAATTATTGCTTCTTTTAAAACTTCAATTATAACGTGTAATTCTATGACTAAAACAATTAATAATTTATAATAAACATTCGCACTTTCACAGGCCCGCAGTTAGCATTCTCTTTGCCGCAGCAGGCATGGACGTACACAAATATAATATTACAAAACACTCATGGCCCGAGAACAAACATTTATCTATTACATAAATGTCTCCCCGGCCGGAATACGATCTCGGGACCCCTTCCCGGCAGGCAGTGTCAACAAAAACTGGGCTAAGGATTCGTCCTTTGTAACCAACAAGTGCACACTAGGTGTGACTATGCTGTGATAGATCTGTGATTTTTAAAAAAAAAATGATATCTTCCACTCGAATTGGTTCAAATCAAATTTGCTTATCTCATTACATCTCATTACAGCTTACAGGCGCCTATTACAAAGTAATTACCATTCGCATCAATAGAGGAAAACTTTGTAGAGAAACTTCGTAACAGACAAATTAGAACAGCATGCATTCGTCGTTTAGTAAGTAAATAGTTAAAATAACTTTTAACAATACAAATAACGAATGCTCCACATTCCGTGACCTTCGTGAGCCATTGTTCGCCACGGGGATCCGTGTAGGGGTTCCCATGACCCGCCGTTGTTCCAGTTTAGGAAAAGCAATTTTCCAACGAGCGTTTTTACGACTCGGTCGAACACGAAATGGCAACCGTAAAAATATTGAATGTCTCCATGTATTACGAAATGGATCGTCGTTCCGTACTGCGTCGACATGACTCTGTGAATTGATTTTTCGACGAACGATTTGACCAATTCTATATTTAAGATTAATTTTTTAACACTTATTGTTTTAATTTCCCTTTAATTGCTCTCTTAGGAAAAAGTACGTTAAGGCCATAGTCGATATTTTCGATATTTTTAATTTGTTCATGTTCATTTAACTATTGTGACAAATCGATAATAAATAACATACCCTAATATTCTTTCCTACGTCTATCAGCATTCCAATAGGGCGCCTAGAAATTTACCAGCAAACCAAATTTTGCTTATGTGTAGCGGTGACCGATTTACGTACGATACATTTAATAGTTCAGTGCAAATATCATGTACAACCAGATCCTAACTTTTAAGTTGTAACAAGCCAAGGGTGTCGCGTGCGCCACTCGGAGCGCCCGTCACCGTCGCGCACAGGCACGCCTGGAGCGAGTGACCTCGGGAGTCGAGTGCACTCCTCCAGTCGAGGGCTCGCCGTCTCGGTAAACCCTCGCGCAACCGCCAAGGGCTATTTACAGTTTCGAGTTGTACGCCATAGAAAACTGTAAGGAATTTAATTTGAGTAGGTACCCAGCTAGTAAGGTAAGGTATGCGAGACGCGGGGGTCCTTTTAATAGAAACGACTCGTAAAACTGTAGTGTGCCAGGCCAACTTACTACTCGAGAAGTGTATTTTATTTCTCAACGGTTGCTGCTGCGCAGTTTGGTTTTCATTCTTCCGTTTGCTAAGCTAAAATTTGCTGTATCACACCGTTCAGAATTATATGAGGCAGTTTCATGTTTGGCAGTTTGAGTAGGTGACCTCATGACGTATCAGATGTCACTCGGGTAGGTCAAGAACTCTTGCACCGCTCCACTAGAACGTGTGGACGAATTTAGTATTTTATAAAAACATATAATGTCATTCAGCATCGCATCTTTAAGTGAAGGGTTTCGATCAGTATAAAAAACGATTTAGCATTTTAAATGGCTGAAATGAGTTTTCATTGCGATCATTAAATAGAAATAGATAATCGACGCGTCACCAACAACCGGTTTCGATACTACCGAAAATGCCGGCCGCAACTATAAAACCATGGATCGCGTCTTCTGTTTATGTTCGTACGCGCAGGTCAAACGACATATGATTTGTGTGGGCCGGCTGAATAGTCGATACGTGAATGGCTTTCTTTAATGCGACCGGCCGAGCGCAGTCAATGAATGGGCGGTCCGGAATCCGGATAAAGACGAAACAACAAGATGTCGGATGTGTGTGGGCCCGGACTAAAGTCTTCCTTTCAGTTCGATTACGTATCGATTGCGAGTTTCATGGCCATAACACTGATAAGAATTTGTCTGCTAAGTTGAAATTAGATTTATTTCTAAATTAAATAAAACTTTGGTACGTGTGTGCACGTTGCGGGATCTGCAACTTCCTATCCTATGTTTCAGTTTAAAAATTATACGAACTTGTTTTTTTCCAATAATTTTAATAATTTTTTTCCTCTCTTGACACCAATGTCTCGTGGCCACATACTAAATAATATATAGAATCCTCAGAAAACGTGCTAAAACTACAACCGGTAATGATTGAGAAATGTGTATTTACTTGTTAAGGTACGAGAATTATCAATCTCGTGCAACCAGTTATTTTATATCATAAAGGAGCACATTGCTGTAATACAATAATGGGGTATATCCGACTACTAAGTAAAATTATCTTTCTAATGAGAATTGCATGTTTCCGTGATTATGTCAATCGTAATAATCATGGGAATGAAAATCAAGTACATAATGAGATAATGTTGGCAAATCAATGCAATCATTTATATTATTACGTTCGAATTATTATTAAATATAATAAACGACAGAAATAATCGTTGTATCTCAATGAAATTCTTGGTTAGAATATCATATTAAAATCAAAAGAAAGGAGAAGTTCAAGAAAATTAAGTAATTTTAATGAAAATTCACTACAGGTTTTGGAAAAAATGAAATTGAAAAAAAATCAACAATAAGTATTTCTTTTAAATTGTTTGTAAGTAAAAAAAAACTTAGTTATTCGGTAATTATTTATAATGTAAGTGTAAAAAATAGAAGAGAAATCTCTAATGGAATCCCTAATGGTCCTTTACAAAGTCGTTCATAAATATATTGCGACACCATAGGACAGCGATGAAACACCTATAAATCACATTGTCCTCAACATCCTTACAACTCGACACAAGGTCGCCTGGAGCAACTAGCTTCTCAGCAGAATTGAATAAGTAACGGAACACACACAATAAACATTACTTTACTTATGGGGTGCTAATACAAGCGAGGCAAACAATTATCATTACCAACTTTGTAATTATGTCATAGCCGTACAATAAGTCTTCATTACCGATAATGTACAATGAGAGATAATGCCGTACAGCGGCCGTAAATTGCATAATTGACAACAAGAATTCATGTCGCATTTTTAACTGTTTCGCCTTAAGAGGTGTCGCTCGCAATGTCCGATGACACTTAATGCCAAATAGGGATTTATTGCTATCAATATATTTAATTGGCCCCAGCGCGACGACTCACCACAAAGCTATTTAATTTCCATATCAGTTAGAAAATAAAGTATATTTCCGAATATGGGTGGACCTGTTTAAAAAAAAAAACTCGGTCTACAGAGCATAGCTGCCCGCTATTTGCATATAAACCTTGTGTAATTAAAGCCGTCCGCCGTAACCTTCGAGACTCTCTAGGTATCTATGAGTATCTTACGGTCGATCCCTAGTTTGTTCTCTTAGAAATCGTAAAATGACAAAGTATTTTTGGCGAGACCCGTAACTGGTGCAAGTGCCTGATGTCATTGTTTATGTAAATTTGACGACTCTGTGGATCAGGTGTTAGTGACCCTGCATATCGATCAAGGGGCATCGGATTCGATGTGTATGTCCATGCCAACGGCAACGTGGGTAATTAATTACCTTATGCGTGGTTTTGGGGTGTGCGCGCTTTTTATTTATTTAAATAAAACTTAGCACATCGGAAGGTGTAATAATATTGCACATGTACATATACCGTTTGAGAGTTAACTATTGCGTTTGATTCGTTGTGAAGCGATCCTTCTGTTGCGGCCGGTGTTCGTGTTTCATGTGGGTGGGTGCAGGGTAGATGGGTATTATTGAGTACATACGACTCTGAAGAAATTGATATTTGCCCTTTGGAATTATTTATTGTGTTCAGTGAGGTAGAAATGCTGTGAAATCCGGGTCGAGGTGATCGTATGTGATGAGCCGAATTGTGTATCGTGCGCCGTGAATCGGCTCAATCGTTATTATCATCACAACCCACTGCCGTCCCGCTCCTTGCTGGACTCCGATCCCCTCTCGGACTGGTACTCGTTCAAGATTATGGCTAAGGTTCAAATCTATCGCACAGAAGACCCGCAGGTGAGTTAGAATATTAAAAAAGTATCGAAGCCCACGATCCACGTCACTGAGGTTCTCATTTCGGACTTCAATTACATAAGTATGTAATACTAAGCTGGTGTGTGTATATTGTTTTACAAAATATCTCTTCGTTTCCTGTTTACCGCAATAGTTAACTGGTAGAGATTACATTAAGTTTTAAGCTCGCGTTATTTATCGTGATATTTTTATAGTTATACTAATATTAAAAATAGAGAGTGTGAATTTTGTGAGTTTGTGCGGAAAGTAATCTACAAAACCGCAGCACTTAACAGTAAAATTATTTTACCATTTGAAAGGTACATTATTCCAGGTGGTCATAGGGTATTCAATCAAGCGTATGTGTACAATAATTTATTGTTGAACTCGAACGAATACAGGACGGGTCCTTAATATACATTTATTTATTTATTTATTTATTTATTTATTAGTTGCACCAACAAAGTGTACACCAACACTTACAATAAATGAAAATCAACAAACAAGACTAAAACTAGGTGTCAACTCAGTTATAGATGCAAACTCCATGATTTATAGCAACATACTAAACAAATTACAAATATTAGGAATAAAATGTCAAAATCATATAAAAAAAAAAGATTAAATATTTATGTATTTAATGCCCAAACCAAGATACCCAATACACAATACCTTCTTTTTTAGATACACAAAGCGTATGATAATTCAGCGCTAAAATTATCCTAAGCTCTACTTATTAAATTATCGTTATTTTGCTCCAAGCGGAAATTACCCTTCTTATCTCTTAACAAGTTGCCATAAAAACGATCGCCGATAAGTCACCGTGGCGCGGCTATTGACGAGGCACCCAGCCTCGATATTTACGGCGTAAAATACCAGCCCTGATAGATCGGTGGATGTTGTTGACACAATCTAATCGTCGAGTGGCACTCGATCGCGACACGACACGAGTGTCGCGTAACGCCTCTTGGTGATCTAGATAACTGCCCCGCGGTTTGCGCAACCGCCTGCCGACTGTAGTGTTCAGTTCAGCGGTACCGTTGTGTAACATTACCGCTTATGTTTCTGACGGTCATCGATGAGCTCGATGAGGCGTTCGCGTCTGCGCCTCGGTCAGTGGGGATGGTGCGATGATATATCTAATATTTACCTGTATTCGATTAGGCTTATACCTGACACCGACACGCTTAGACTTTCTTGTTGAAAATGGAATAATAAATTAATTAAAAATTTTGTAACATTAAAATAAAAATCATCATGCCTCAATGGGGGTTTTTTTTTAATAGAAAAAGATATGTATTATTTTTGTTTAATATTTAATTGCATACGGCACAACCATTTAGTTCTGTTTTTAATAGCAAAATAATATATATAAAACTGTTTTTGTAACATTTGACTGTATCGGGACAACTGCACGCTACGTCCTTCGGTCCTCAAATACAACTGCCGTGGGAGAGGAATACAACACTAAAATACTCATTGGATATGTACGAAGAGGTTGGTCGTAAATAAATTTGTCTCCGTCTCCCGGTGTCGTCTAGACGGCTGGTGCGCCAATAAGACTAACCCCGATCTGTCTGAGTGCCAACTGAGATGACCGTTTATGGAAATATTCGTTCGCGTTAGTTCTAAAATGGGGAACTTTATTTTTACAAAAAAAAAAAAGACAAAAAATAATGAGTTAACAAAAAATGTATACAAGAGGCAGCTTGAAAGCGTTGTCTTTATTTAGAATTTTTTTATAAATCTACTCTTAGGCTACCTTTTTTAGCAGTCTTTTATTGGCGACTACTGGAATGAATAAACGAGAAATTAAAAATAATATATTTATTTTTATATAATTAACGGACAGGACCGTCTGATGGTGGGTGGTCGGCGGTGGTGTTGGTGTGGGAAGGAACATAGAAACACTACACATTTAATATGTACGTAACATAATATTACCGATTGTGCTTCAGTTCTGTAAAGTGTTTTATTGTTAACATGTTACAACAGACAAAGATTATACTGTATTGTATTGTAATAACTTTTGCATCAACGTTGTTTTTATTTTGTATCTTATCTAATTCGATGTTGAGTACGTAATAAAGTACGATTGCGTGGACGTCAGGTGCTTTCCCAGGCTGTGATTATAGTAGGTACTTCAAATATATCGATATGTACCTACTAGTAATGTATTTTATTTGTACTAGGTAAATAAGGTATGGTATACATGGTTCCAGGAAATAACAAGCGGTAACAGTTCAGATACACGGCGATGTATTCGAAACTGTATTGAAAGCAAAAACTTAAATGCATAAATGTATTGTATTTACAGAATGTCTAAATGTTTAAACGAATTCGAATTTGAATGTTCGAATTTACTTTTTAGTTTTACTGTGTTGACGATGGTGGCCAGTTACAAGATTAAATTGGAAGGTATTTTACAGTAATAAAATGACTACAGAAGTACAGTAATAGGTAGTAACGGCGAGTCTGTTCTTAGGGATAGGCAGGCGTACATGACCAATGCAGCAGTGATAAACTGGTGGTTGAAAATATACTTCGCGCACGTACGGGCCCAGTTTGCATTCGGATAAGATCTTTGGAAGGTTCTCAGATGTCTGTGAATCCTATCATTTTGACAACGTGATGGACTATGGCTTTTACTTCGTGCACTGTGACAGGAAGCCGGAGCCCAGAAGTTGTACGGCTGGTGCAAGTTATGATAAATATATGAATGACAAGGACGCGTCCAAATAACATTCCCGTAAACCGATTTCGTACAGGTTAAAAGTTACTTTATAATTGCCGTTATGTTGTTTTAAAAGTTGTGCTGAGGAGTTTCTTTCGCCGTTTCTTCGCCTCGATGTTAAAGCACCTTTTCTAAACGGTAGTAGTAGAAGAAAATGACACGCATAAGTTCAGACTACCTAAATTATTTTCAATTTGAATCTGACGATGACAATACGAACTGGTTTTCATATATTCATAGATAACTAGATAGAGGTGCCGTCTACAAAGACGAAAAAGATTTAAGTATTCGTAAATCGATCCAGTATAATTTTGTTAAAAATTAATAAGTATTTCTTTATAAAAATCATTCTTTGTCCGTCAAATCGTTTAGTAAATTTTTATTCCACATGTTGCAAGGCTGCCCCCGCGATAAACGGTCAACACACAGCACACCGATTATGACAATCTCGAGCCGCTGTAATAACTTATTTTGTTATAACTAACTCGAGTTTAACTATATAAGGCACTTTTCTCAGTACTAGCGGGTCAACGATGATATTATTACCGGCTGTTTAATCTGTCGTGAACAATATTATTTACAGATACGTAATAACGTGACATTTGATTTACGCGTGATTGATATGTTACAGATGTGCCAAAATGTGCACATAACTAATTTGTTTAATTACTAATGAGAAGCCGTTATAATAAAATGTAAACGGGTGACCGTGACCTTTCTCAGCTCACGTTAACCAACTGCAGATAACATTTTATCCTTTATTCAATAGTGACAAACTATCAATATTTATAGATATTTTGCAATCGATCGCTATCAACGCACAAATCGCTATCAAAACGCATACGATGAGACAAGCGGCTCGCGACGGTGACAACGATCAAATTAATGTTGACCAATCCGCCGGGAATTCGAGGCATTAATCTCGAATAGAGACGTTAATGACAGTTCGATCATTATAAAATAACTATTGTTGAGATAATGCAACTTATCAGGGTGTCACAAATATTGTAAATTGTTCGGCTCAGTTGGTATTCATAAAACTATAATCGTTATAATATTGTTTGTGAATTTTTAATTTTTCACCGTCGACTTAACTCTGAACACACACCCTTCTTATATGTCAAAATAACTCCGCCATGTGTAATATAATATAACTAGTTGGTCTAGTGATTCGATCTAGCTATGGGCCTTTGTATCGATAACAGTGTGGGTTAAAACTTATGCAAGAAAAAAAAGTTAAAATTAATTAAAAACTTATCGATGTCCAACAGATTTGACACCGTTACAGTTTTGTTATTAGTAAAGATTGTAATCGTATTATCATTTTTCGATCGATTTCATTCACTACTAGCGGCCCGCCCCGGCTTCGCACGGGTGTACTTTTGTATTCAAAAATTTTGAGATATATTTATAATTTTATCTCGATATGTTCTCTACTATTGTGCAACATTTTTTTGTTCTATCATCAATAGTTTCCGCAGCGTATGCGGTGAAAGAAATGTTTAAGCAAATTTTTTTAAACTTTGGTACACGTTACTGAAGTTTTAGCAAGGATCCCTTATTTTTCCTAATAATAAATATAGCCTATGTTACTTGGGGATAATGTAGCATTCTAACGGTGAAAGATTTTTTTAAATCGGTTCAGTAGTTTTTGAGTTAATTCGTCACAAACATACAAAAATACAAAGCTTTTCTCTTTATAATATTAGGATAGATGGTTTACCTCACCAAATTGAGTAACAATTTCTGATACGCACGTAACATCGAAGCCTTTGTGTATTTTAAAATGGATCAATTGTGGGCTCATTTCGAAATTGCTAATTACCATCCCGTTATGTTGTTTTCTAATATATTGTGTTCTAGTATATGTTAAACGGTACTTATACTTCTTCCTCGTAGATTCGTACTTGAACATTCTAAAAGCTGTCACTTTATAGTATAAATCGCGTATGTGTCTTCAGTATCGTATTCCCGGTATTGTAATTAAAATATAGTCCTAACAATGACACTGTGCGAGTGTTTGATTTACTTTAATTAACTAGTTATGTTTCATTATATTCGAACGTATTGTTAAATCGATGAAGATGTATGTTTCTTGCAGTTTTATTGTCCTGTCTGAATGGGATGTCAATTGATAACTTGTCGGTGTCTTGTTCCCGTAGAAGGTTGCGTTTGTGTGTGCCTGTGTGTGTACGTTACGATTAAACGGTTTAACTGCTCACAATCTCTTGACATATTTTTTATTTTATTTTATCTTCAACGGGTACTCACGATTTTTTATGTTCCGTATCGCTGTTTCGACCGAACTGCTGAATTAATTCCAGTTAATAAACTCGATCTAGGTCACGACGCCACTTCGTTCAAAATGTAAATTTTAGTAGTTTAAAATCTCAAATACGTTAAGTGTTATCTGTAAATAGTGTTAAGTATTGCTACTGCATCCCGCTTACTTCCTGCCCTTTGTTCTTTTGAAAAAAAAAACACTTTAATACATTTGTTGCAGTGCTGCTCCTATTTAGGTAACGTTTGCATGTACCACTAGGGTTGCCCGCTGGTCGAAATTATTTTTAATAAATTTGGAAGCTTTTAGGTGCTTCTGTTAATTAGTTTTATACAGAAATTCTTTGCCAGCATTACTCTTTGCGATTGTTTGACCACAGATTATAACATGTTTGACTTTGACAGTATGAATGTAAACCATGACTGCTTAGTTAAAAGTATTTGTGATACATGTTACATAATTTAACTCTCTCCGTTGTTTCTTTGTATACATTAAGTATGTCAGATCTCACTCTGTGCGTGTTACATGTTTAAACAGGTGTACAAATGTAATGTTCTTTTCACGAATTAATATATAGGTAATACAGTTTTATTACGTCTAGCGTCCATCAGATGAATATATTTGATAGAACTCTGTTACAACCGACTCCTATTATTGCAATAACTCGCTTTCCGCTTATTATTGATAGCATCCATTCGAACAGATATCTATCTTGCAACATCACTATGACGTATCGTAGATGCGTGCGGTTAAGCTGTCAAGTATGAGGTGCATTCAATTGTGGGCGTAATGTATGGAACGCGATAATGAGATGGAGTTTCAATCTTTAATGATTGCGTTTATCCCAGTAGGTACTCGGTCGTTATATGATGTTGTCAGCGAGAAATAAGTACGAATGTGCGAGGGGTAACTTGACCGTTGAGTTTGTCCACTCGCCAATTATGAAGTCCGGTCCCACGGTGATCGTAAAAAAAGTGATTGATTGAGTGAGTGTGTGAGTGAACATTGGTTAAATTTGGAAATACATACGCTGTATTTATTTAACTCGTTATTCGTTATTTTTTGTCCCTTTCCCGGGCTGGAAGAGTAGTGTACTACTCAGCGAGGAGTTCTCAGATGAACAGTCAGATAATTACATGAAATAATTGTATATATGATATGGAATCTTTCGTGTGTATGTTAGTGTAATGACTTGATCAATAGTGGTCACATTCGAGCAACGTGTGCTCGTCGGGAAATATGAGCGTTACATTCACAAATAGGAACTATCTCGTATCTAAAAAAATTTACTGATTTATATCAGACGATATTTACTATTTTTTTCATGCTTACCCCATACACCCAATCCCTTCTCATGAATCACATATTGATGAACATCTTGTAAAAATCCACACAGTCCATGATTGATATTATCGCATTCAAACACACAAACAGAGACATTGTATTATAGGGTGAATATTTCATTTCGTGCATATTACGCGTCAGACGATAAATAATATATAAAATATTGATAGAATTAAAACCTAATATTATTTTCGTATAGTTTACTTCAGTCTTTACTAGGTGCAATTTTAAAACAAAAAATAAAATTCTAATTACCAGCAATGTCCCATTTCCCAGATTTTACTTTATTGTTACATCTTGTTAGAAACTGTGCATGAAGAACAGATGTTTTATCACTTTT
>PDGT01000001.1:16326858-16358881 GCA_003671415.1 Megathymus violae
TTTTTTTACTATTATTATTCACTTCTTAAAAATCGTATAAAGAACATAATAACGTTTCATTATTTATCTTTCTTCAAAAACATCATAATATGCACGAAATTAAATATTCACCCTATAACTAACTATGTAGTGATTATAATAACTTTGAAAATACCCTAGCAAAATGATATATAAAAAACAAAATAAATAAACATCGCCTCATCATTATTCATCAAGCTAACCTACACTTCATTTACTTGAAGCTAACAAAATTTTATTAAGTTTTATTTTCGGAGGTTACGTCTGACCTTAGGGAACGCTGTGTCCGGACTGAGTTTGACAGATAATAAATGATGGATGAAGCAAAACGGGGACGGGGTAATAAGTGATAGTAATATATACATACGAGTAGGTATATGTTAATATTATATTCAACGGTTAGGTATTTGTAGTTAAAACATTTAAATGTATACTTATAATTAAGATGTAACGGGACCGAAACTTTTATTGTTGTCTTATTCTGTTGTGTACAATATGTATGTATAATCTTCACGGCGACACCTTAGAATTAGTTAAATATAGTTATTACCGGGCAACCGCAGATAGTATACAGCATATTACACAAAACGGTAGCTACTGTCGTTTACCAATATTTATTTACCTTTTGAAGTTGAAGTAATAATCGAGTAATCTTCTTATCTTCGTAGTATTTATCCCTTAAGTAGAATTAGATTACGGTAAGTTTAGATTTTACTGGGATTGAACTATACTTACTGTTTGCTTACTTGTTTACTGATAGAACAATAAATTGTATTAAAAAAAAGTTTATCTAATCGATTTTGCAGTAAGCATCTAATGCGAATACATAAAATCTTTGGAGGATCGTCTTAATATTTTATTATTATTCACCTCTTGACAAATAAAATACAAATATTATACACAAATAAAATACACCTGCAATTTTATATTCTGTATTGTCGTTTGGCCAAAATGTTTATCCTGCTTCAGAAATGGGAAAATATTCTGTTACAATTGATAATAATGACCAATAATGATTAACTCGAGTTATCATTATTATTATCAGCATCTCCTGTAGCGACGCAAAGTAGGTCTTGTCTTACTTATAACTTGTCATTGATTTCGTCAAGCTGGCTCCACCAGCCTCGGTGGGAAGTGGACGGTGGCGACGCGTGGGCGCGGTGTAGTGACCGCCGCGGGGCCCACGCTGCCCAGCGTTGCGACATCTCGCCGCTAAGTAGTTTGAACTGAGCTGGGCGAGCTGTTAAACGTCTTTCATTCACTTATAGCGTTTGGTGCTATCTAATATGAAATAATATGTTGATACTTCTCCTTGTTTTCTTTGGCGTTATACGAATAAGTGGACAAGAATTTTGGAATAAGAAAGCCGATTGCTGCGGCCTAAGAATTTTTGCCTAAGAAATATCTTCACGTTATTGCCTCGTTAGATTAAGAGTAGCGAACATGCCTATAAATATTTTTTATAGGTAATAGTTGTACAGGGCCTTGTGATATCTGAAGGCTTTGAAGCGTTAATCGGTCTCAGGATTGCATAGCGTCGCGCCAAAGAATAGTGGCTTCCATAGTCATATGATCCATGAATCTTTGGTCTCGAGTTAGAGTCGGTTGCCATTTAATTCGTGTCTATGCATGCGAAAAACACAATGCGGAGGGTGTGGACAAGCGTCTATTAATAATACAAATTCATTTATTATTTATCTACATAATTAATTATTGTAATTATGTTTTAAATGAGTATTCTACATTTTTGTAGATAATAACCTCGAAGTAATAGATCTTCGGTTACGGATTGGTAGATTTGTATCGGAACGATTTATTCCCGCCCGCAACAATGTTGCAACAGCATTCCGCAGATGCTGTATCTAGTTTGCAAGTGATGTAGCGATAATAGAGTCCGCAAACAGTATATTTTTACATTTTCATCCACCGACTGTCGAACTGTCACGATGTCGCCCCGCCTCCGGGTACGGGATTCCCACCCACGTAACTTTTGATTTATTTCCATACAATTATTTTATTTCTGACCACACGAACCTCGCTGTGCTTCACAGGGGCTATTTTTAAAAACTCTTTTATTTTTCTAATGATAATAAATTGAAATTTGTTTTTACGGATATTTTTTAAATGCTTCTATGTATGTACACAATAGTTTTAGTTATATTTCCAAGTTTAATGCTTCGTTTAGTTTATACCACGTCCGAAACTCGTCTAGTAACTAACGTGTTGGATAAAGCATGTAGAGGTGTATACATCGACTGGTTTACTGTTATCTATATTATCGAATCAACTTATATCGATTCGACGACCCTGTAGCCCAGTTGGTAGTGACCCTGCCTGCCGAGCGTGGGGTCCCGGGTTCGATTCCCGGCCGGGGAAGATATTTATGTGACAGATAAATGTTTGTTCTCGGGTCATGGGTGTTTGTGATGTGATAATTGTGTATGTCCATGCCACCCGCAACACAGGGAATCCTAGTGCGGGGGTGTGAGTGTGTGAACGTTTATTATTTATTATAAAAATAGATCTTATCAATAAATTGATGACGTTATTGTAATCGCTGTCTATGTACGTTTGTTTCAGGTGAGTCACCGGCAGACGAGTGAGAATATTTTAAAATTGGACATTAATTTTTTTCCCCAACAAAATTTAAATTATCTGCAGTCAGCGACGATCAGTTCAAGGTTAGTGCCTGTAATTGTATGCCTTGCCGAGCCGCTTCGCCGCGCTGCTAACACTGTATTAATACACGACCCATATCGACGTACATATAATTTTGCATAGAACAATTACATTGATTATTGATTATTTACACATACGAACTATACAATCGAATCATTCAATGTACGTCGAACAACGTCAATCAACGTAGTTGAAAATCTATTTTTTAGCAAAATAATAATAAAGCCTATTTGATTCACTAATGGATTTAATAGGTAACTCATACAACAATCGGCTAGTAAACTCTCGGGAAGTGACTGTGAAGTGTTGGTGATAATTTGAACGCATGATCGAGACGTTTGATTTTTGTTGTGTTTTCCATTAGACGCTTTCCTTTCATCTCTTGAAACGCTCGTAGCTCGACGGCTTCGTCGATCGTAAATAAATTGAAAAAAGTTTTGAAATATTCCCCTCCCCTCCTATACAGACGACCCCCATAGCCCAGTTGGTAGTGACCTTGCATGACGAGCGAGTGGTTCCGGGTTCGATTCCCGGCCGGAACAGACATTTATGTGGCAGTTAAATGTTTGTTTTCGGGCCATGGATGTTTGTAATTTCATATTTGTGTATGTCCATGCCACCCACGACGCAGGGAATCCTAGTGCGGGGGTGTGAGTGTGTAAACGTTAATTTATTTATTCTTTCGGATATTGCGTGCGTAGACCGCTTGTGCGCGTGCGTGTTTCGGAATGTTGGTAAAACGGCTAAAGTTCATGTTCTCGGAGTTTGGTGTCAGTCGTGAACCCTTGTGAAAATTATATTTGGACTGAGTCACTTAACAATCGAATTACTTATAGGCTCGCCGTGCTGCCATCCACGCAGTAGTTCCAAACGGAGACCCGTGCCTTGCAGTAGATCGTTAATAGTTCGAAGCCAACCCTTTGATCCGTTGACTCATCGCGACGGCAATGAAAGAACACCTATGGCTCGTAAGGAACCGTTGGTAACATTAAATTATCTCATTTATTAATTACGTCCGATACAAACGAGCGATCAGACGCAGCAGCCAGCGGACCGCGCGCTGGTAATTAATGGTGTATTGTATCAACAACGAGCGCAATTTATCCGCGGCGCGGGGACGGCAGGGCTGCTTGCGGCTCCGACACAAATGGGGAGGGACTCATGGTACACGTAAATTTTGTTAATTTGCGCGATTAGGACAGCTGTGTTATTATTTATATATGAGTTTATTAGTAGGAGAGAAGGAGGCCTAATAATAATATTTTATTTAGTATAATAACCAGCCACTGTATAATATTCTCACGCTTATAACTTCTCACCTTAAGGTTGTCTGGAAGAAATCGCTTTTTAACGATAAGACCGCCTGTTGTATAATTATGTTGATCAAATTGTTCTTAAATCATGTCCATTCCATGACATGGTTTTATTATACACCATAGTGTATAATAACGAGTATTATTATTATTGTTTTTTTCTGTTTCAAGCGTCACTTGTAATTTAATTTGGTCTTGGTGTAATTTATTAGATATCTCTAGATGAAGCGATAGTAATGAGCCGATGAGCCACTAGATAGATGGTGATCTGACCTGATGGAAGTCACTTATTTCAATCTGTTAATTAACGTTTCACTCCCCAAGGTGGTCTAACTCATCAGGTCTAACTACATTTTGGAATATACGATTAGAGGTAATGTATAATCTTGCACCATTTATAATGCCAATTCCTAGACTGTCAGCCCTAGTTAGTATTCGCGAATATGTATAACTATGGGATTCATTACATGTGGTAATTAGTGCGCCGACACCCATAATGCCACGGTTGGCTGTTTGTCTGACCATGTGTGTAATGGCTCGCTTACCGCCCCCTGAACACTGGTCAATGATCGGACGAATATTTCTATTACTCGTTCTAGTGAAACGTACAAGAAAGGATCGATTCTTTATTTTTTAAGTAATGGTTATTGATTACAACAATAATTTGTTGCTTATTGGGTCAGCATAGCAATAATGATAACCAAGAGTTTTATCCAAAATCTAATAACAACTGGTATATTGGTTGGTAGATTTTAGTTACTGTTTTCCTAGCGACTGGGTGACTGATTTAATAAAACGTCATGTGTCTATTGACTCATTTGTTATCCACTGATCATTTTCTAATTAATAATTATAATCGGATGATGTTAAAAATGACACAATTATGTAATTATTTAATACCAGTATTGTTCATGTTATAGGCACCTACTGTAGTACTGATCGATGCAACGCTAACGAAGTTCCATAGACCGTAAAATACCTCATGTTATATTTAGTGGTAACCTCCAACTCTTATGACAATACTCTGATACCTCGAAAGTTATTTTTATTAATATGCATGAATTAAATGAGATAATTATGAGTATTATACGCCACGGCCAGGAACCTGAAGTCACGTAATTCGACCGTCGACGTTCGTGGTCCGTACGGTCTCTTAATTGTAATTACACGAACAAAAGTATTTGTAAACAGAACCAGCATGTACGCATACTAGTATGAGCGAAACACATTTGCGCTGCGCGAAGGTCACCCGTTTTTGCCCAAACACTTTGCGCGGTCCGGCGCGCGCGGTGTGTCACGCCGTGGGCGCGCTGCGAAGACCTTCGAGCTTCGTCCGCAATATTGCCAATTTGTGTGTGATTAGGGGCAAAGTAAAAACACACCCGCCCACATTTAACGCGGCCGTTAGCGATCGTAAACAAGTGTGTGTTTTGTTTTTGTTTTGTTATCGCGAATGTTTTTCAACGATGTTTTCTCGGTCTTGTAAAGTTAGTCTACTGTTAGATGTTCTTAGCAATGGTCGTTTGTTTTCATTGTCGGAGTACTGGTGAATATACATCGAAATTCTTAAAGTAAATTAATTAAATAGGCGTACTGTAAATCGCCATAAAACTTACTTTATATCTTTAAACGAGTAAGTATTTTTTAAGCATACTCGTGTATCACGGAAGCACTTTTTTGGTGCTGTTTCGTAAATTATGACATTAGCAAAAATGAATCGACAAATAAATCACAGTTTTCCGTTGGAGCTGTGGAGGTGGATATATATTATGGGTGATATTTTTCGTTTATCCATCATCCTCCCAATAATATCCGACGTGGGAGATGCCTCGTAAAAATAGCACCATCAATATAGAACTCCATTAGTTGATCAGTAATTTTGGGTTCATATTTCATCTGCTATAGAGATCAGATTGCTATATCATTAATCTTGTCTTGGAATCGATGGAAACAAATGAATCTGAGTTGTACGGTGTCCGAAATAATGAGAAAGGGTGCTATAAACTCCGATCAATTATTTTCATCTGATTTTCGTGCGTATTAATGATAATATTTATGTTGGAGCTGTAGCCCAATTGGTGGGTAGGTACTCTGCCTATCGCGTAACAAGTCAAATTCTTAATTTCCTGCCAGCACATTCTTGAATGTGACAGATAAATGTGTGTTCTCGGGTCGTCTGGGTTCGTTATGTCACACTTGTCCACACTACCCTCAATACGGAATCCTGGTGGAGTGCCTGAGCATTTAATTGTTTTGGTAAAAGAATATGTCATAAGGAAATCTGCTCACCAGAAAATCCTCATATGCAGATATCAAAAGTGTCTGAATCTGTCAAGGGTACAGGCATTTGGTGTAATAAACCACATCACCCTTCTCATTCTAGCTGAGCAATCAGCTGTGGGTCATGACGATGTACTCAAATTACCTTAATACCACCAAAATGTACCAAATGATGTACCAAATAAAATGATGTACCAAAATACCTTAAGAAGATTAAGAATCCATTGAAAGTAACAATTAGAACTGTGTAATATGCCAAATTCCTATACCCACTTAATTGTCTTCTCGGCAAAACCCCGTCTGTGGCCTGGACTGGACGTTCGAATAAAGTTGAGCGCTTAATGGCCTATTCTAAAGAGTTAGTTTATGCGATCGCCGCACAGTAAACAAGTAGTTTTATGCACGTTGTCAACATGTTTTGAACTAAGTCCTTGTCGTGCAAATAATTAATGGCATAGATATCATTGTGTAAAATTACTAGTTAAAAGTAGACAATCTTCTGGAACAAAATTAACAAAGAGATGCATTACATATTTAATCGTTTTCGTTAGCTCATTTATCATGCGGGTTTTCTCATGTTTCCTCTACGAAAAAGTGATAAGTACTTTTTAGAGCGCACTTTGCAATATGCACTTAGAAGTGCGTGCAGGATTCGAATCCAAATACCCAGTAAAAGAATTCCGTTAAAATTAGTATGCTTGTCTTAAACAACACTTTAAATAAGCATAAGTGATAAATGAATTTTATTAAATTCCATCTTATTAATTATCAGACTCAACAATCCGTCATTTTAATAAAATTAGCGACTGGTGATTTATTTATGTACTGGAGCACATCATTTAAATAGGTTATGTTCACTGTCACATGTGTGAATAAACAATTAATTAAGTTAATATATTACAGGTTTATTTGCGTTGTTGTTGATAAGGTATTATCCTGTTTGTGCACTGAATTTCCGATTGGTGTTTAATGATTTGAACTTGTTTTTAGTATTGCATTAATTGTACTTCGCAATAGTATTATTGGAGCATGTGCATGAGGTAGGATGGTCCATCCAGGACCCAGTTGGAGAGAGACTCGTTCCGAGCTGTAAGAGAATATTTTTCATGGACATTGAAGGGCAGTTAAACAGGCACGCAATCAATGTTAAATGGCAATGAATTCACATTCGCTGCTACATCTGAGGACGAAATGGAAACCCTAATTTTTAATCAAATTAGGTGTAGGTACATGCGTATGTGCACCTGTGCGTTTATAACACACTACGTTACCCACAATTACTAAAAGGAAAAAGTTTAAATTCGACACATACATGGAGTTTGATGATGTGATCAACAACGTATACATTTAATAAACGAATTCTAAGTCTGGTAATGAATTTCTGTGGACAGTCCAAGAAATCGGTAGTAGTGGTCAACTGCAAATTTCTCTTAATTTCTGTTTTAGTTATATAATTGTATGTGGCTAGTAAACACATATTCCACTCACTCTGATAAATAATGTCGAATTTGAATTCTTCACATCACCCTGGAATCATTTTACCTACGTAGTACCACCAAGGAGAAACGAATCGACATATGTATTGTTACTTTGCACAGGGCGACATTTTCAATGCCATAAACATTAATAACGTACACGACAGACAAACGCTGTTTGAATGTGATCATTGCGACCATTCTCCCATTTAATTTGTATTTATCTGTTCGCCAACGATGTACATATTTACCGGTGTTCGTGATTTTCCCAACATTAGTTGAATGTTATCGTCCGATCGGAATCTAATCTCACCGTGCATGCGGTCCTTGATAACAACTTGACACAGAATGGGGCAGGTACGATCGACTTACATCTAGAAACACTTGGATAAGAGGAACGATAGGAAGTAAGTAGGCGGGGCACGTATTATACATATACATATATAGTTTGATAAACGCTGGGAAACACCACCTGATGGACGCCGTGGACGGCGATATTTTGATTTGTTGACGGTGATACTGAGCTGTGCTCGAGTTTTGAAAGATTTTTCACTGAGACGATACCCGGGGGAGCCTTCATATTTTGAGAATGTCCTCCAACGCTCTCCACGATGACAACATCCCAAAATCCCATCGGCGATGAACGTCGAAGCGAAACGAATGTGAAAGTGATGCTGTGTTTTACAACTGTGTTTCCACAAATTTGGAAGATGGACTCAAATACACACCTACTTCGTTTATTTATTTATTTATTTATTTTAATTCTGTCATCACACTATGAAATCGTTACTAAACGGGTTTATTCATGTTTAGGTGAAAAAAATCCTGGTATCAAAGTAAGGCGCCGCATACATATAATGCGATTTGTAAGCGGTCCATTTTTGTTCGTCATAAAAAATTCGCTAGAAAGAGGTGGCGACAACGAGCTTCGCCCCTATCCGCATCATCGCCATATCTCTCAATCGAGTCAATCCTTATTCTTGAGTGGACATCAGGTGTGTTTTAAGCGTATAAACCCATGGTACCGCGAAGGGGGCGTTCAAAACATGTTGATCTTCAAACAGAGTAAGTCGGTCACCGTCGTTGTCTCTAAAGTGTGTAGATCGTTTCACAACAAACTGCGATTGATGTTTATGATGTCATAGAAAATTCGAGAAAGACACCTATGGTCAGAACCAGCATATCTATGTAGTGTACACAGTATGCATGTCGTTAAGTTGAGCGTCATTCACGGTCGATGCGTGGCGAGTAGCGACGCCGCGAATAGTTGGCACAGCTTCCTCAGTCTTCAGTGCATCGTGTCACGTCTGTTTGTCACCGGCAAAGGCTGTTGTTCTCGTTTTAATACGGCGTCCAAAGCTCCGTCTAAACAAACGCCTCGTAAAACAATTGCAGTGTTGAATAGTGGAGATTTTTTTTTGTTTTGGCAACCTGGAATGCAGATAACGTAGTACAGTACAGTACACTATAGTATCTAATGTTTGTTTCGTGCTAATTCTATTCCTAGAATAAACGTGATTTGTAGTTCACTTGGTCTATTACCCTTTTTTTGAATGATACGGATGTAGAAACATTTACGAACTTCATTGATTTATTGAGATAGAACGCATCACTTTTCTTCATGACATTATTATTGTTACTATCGAATGTCAATATAGATAAGATCCCATCATTTTAAGGAGTGCGTTTGCCAACATCCCAGACAAAAAAAACTCTTATTAAAAAAGCATATAGTCTAAAGTAGGTTTGATTTAAAACTAGTTGTAATCTTTTTTTTTACATAGAATAAGTTAATGCTTAACAACAATCCCACCTGATGGCGAGTGGTGGTGAAGTCTAAGATGCCGAACGCACTGACTTATAAAAGCCTATTCACTCTCCTCTTGAAGACTTCCACATTGTACGAAACCGGGAACACCGATTTGAAATGTGTAAATGTAAAAAAAAAATGTTTTTTTTTATTACCAATTTGAAATGCGAGTGTTACCTTGCTCTTACCTCCCGTTGGTATTAATATTGGAGAGAAATTTACTCTTCATTTTGATAATATTTTCATCAGTGAACTTGTTCTGAAGCTCGTACAGTAGTAGTTTGAATTCATGCCTGAGGAATGTCCATCCAACGTTCGGAACAGTTGTTCGCCATCGCTGTGTGGTAAGGTTGTGTGTGTTACATCAATTTGTCGCCGGCTGGTCGCGGTATTCTCGCGTTCATTTTGGTTAAATACGTTCTAACGAAGTATAACGTATCCAAGATTATTTGCATAGAATTTTATATGATACTAACAATCTTATTTCGCTTCGCTTCGGAAAAACTAAGCCTTTTTCTTAGATATTAGCACCTGCACTGTTTTAAATTAATTTATATTTTTTTTATTTATGGACGGATTGACATGAAACGAACTTTAAATCTTAAGTGATGCTTACTACAATACATTAGTGAAAACCAAAACGAAATCGGTTTAGCTGTTCCTGAGTTTAGCGCGCACAAACGCACCGACAAACAGACAAAAATTGTAACAACAATTTTTTAGGGTTCCATATCGTTAATAATAGTTTTTCTCATATATCCTTCATGTACAGATAGCGATCAGTTGGATTTTTATTATATGTATAGATAGATGGCAGGAATATAACCCTTAGCTAGTAAATATAATTAATTTACTATCATTGTTTTTACCTATTGATTTTGTGTGTGAGATTTCAGGAAATTACTAGAACATTGCGTAATTACGTAAATTGTATCTCCTTGTATGATTTCTTCAATCGAATTTAGAAGAGATCGCTTTCAACAACTTAACTGGGTATGTCCACATCTTTTAATATTTGCATTACTATTATTATATATTATTATTATATTAATATTCTGTAGAAAAAATATAGTTGACACTATGGTATGACGTGGTTTTAACGTAGTTAGAGAATTTGGCGAATGTCATCATTACAAGAGATATCGGGTTATCATAAGTGTACTCCTTTCACTGAGAAACAGAGATTAAGGTAATATTCGAGGTCACTAACCAAGCACAAGTTAGTTTATCCAGAGAGTGACTTTCGCACCATATCAGTGAGAACATACTCTACATCTCAATACTGTAGAACCTATTTACTTACATTTCCATTTACTTCCCCCAAAATCCTGTTCAATCGAATTATAACAAAGTTATAAGAATCTGGAATCTTATATACAATTAGAATCTTCAGCATTCCACAAAAGCGAATGGCAATGTTTCCCCAATTCGTTTACTTATATTCTATTTATACGATTGTGTGCAACGAGAATAGCCCTCGCTCCCCGGGTTTAATGAGCCATAAATCCATTAGGTATTATTGGACGGCGCGGCCTGAGCGTTGACCGGCTGGCATGCGGCATGCGGTATCTCATTCACGCGAAGGACGCTCGATTCATATCTGTGTGCGATATGAATAATTTCATTAAGCTCTTGTATGAGACATCTCCGTTTACATCCCTTCAAATGGATATTAGTATTATTATATTATACTTCACGACGTCTATTTGTCAAGACACATTTCTTGGCTGTAATGTATGCTATTATATTGAGATAAAAATAGTCATTTTGTTTGAACCAGATCGAGAATGGTATCGATCTCTCGAAGCCTGCTTGAACTTATCTGCTTAACCATGAAATATGAGGGTACGTTGATTTTTAATGAATGTCACACAGTCCTGATGTAACATGGAAAGAGTACCTGAACTATGGAGCCCAAAAGTTGAACTTTGAATTAGTATTTAGGATATCAAGGAGATACTTTGTGATGACAAAGTATGATGATACTTGGATAACAAACTTTTCTATCAATATCATATAGAAGTATTTTATTATTATGGATTAGTATTTTTATTGTTAACTTATATTGGTATCAAAATTTGGTAACTCCGCAGTCTTTCGGCTACACGGATCCATCCATCCATCCACGGAGGTCCACTGCACACACACACATACTCACACACACACACACACAAACATACACACACACACACACATACACGAATACTGTTTGTGAATTAAAGGACTATGTTTCTGATTGCTTGTATATCTATATACTATGAAAAAGAAATCGATTTTTTAAGTTGAACTTTGAATACGTGTACGGTTTTGTTCAATTCGTACCGTTAGTTGTGATTTATGTTACAAATGTATGATTTATAATATCTTTTGACAAAGGAGCCTACATCATATGAGTTGAACTCCGAAGAAACGGTACACCGCAACCAGACACCGTTTTCTGTATCCATTTATTTATTTATTTTACTATAATTAAAACAGTTAAAATCAATTACATTAATTATAGAGCCACCACAGCTATACTTCTCGCTCACAGAACTGCAAACATACTGACAATATTTTCGACCATTTATCCGCAAACAAATCGCAATCGGGTATGCATCGATAAGAGCGTTAAGCTTGGTGAGAACGCGGGGAATAGGCGAGTTCGCTCTCGCGACCGTGCGCGCCGTGGGTGCGGCAAAAGTTTATGTTTGCGGGCCCCGGAGTAATTACTAGGCGCAAAGAATCGACACAACTCGTCACTGAGATCTGATGCATCTATCCTTCCATGAAATATTTTCCATGATTCCTTTGCCCTAATTATCCAGCCAAACATCATGTTTGGACCAGACGATAGTGTTAAGAGTGAGCACTGTACGAGTAGCTTTACTAATATGACCTTTCTAGTTCAGTGACAAGGCTCAAATGAAATATAACGTCTTAAAACTGTGCGACATGAAAAAGATTCCGTCGGGAGCTCGTCATCACAATACGTGTTTCTACTCCGCAACGCGTGATTCACGCCGCGGCCGCTTCACGGCCAAAGTCATTGTCAGACTTACTACAGACGGCGGAAATTTTGAAATTTTGCCAATGGACGGACGTTTCGCAAGATACGATAATCGTAAAACGCGGGCGGACGCCGACGGTGACATATATTGGGGTAGGTCACGGTCGGGGCACTGGAAACAGATTGCTGGCTCTGTCTATGACAGGATTTCATTTTCGAACCTGAAATGTAGCGGGAGATAGGTACATGATAAAAATGACGATGGTGGCACTTTTGTTATAGCGAGAAGACAAACTAGACTACGTACAAATAACAGATTTATAAAATACACCGGTTAAAGTGAGCTGCCGTCATTAGTTCTGAGGATATATTTCGACCACTTTGGAAGATTTACTTTTAGTAATTTAATTAAAATAAAAGTTGTCAATGTGTGACCAATCGTTATATATTAAGAGCTTTCCAGCTCCGCATGACACACTAAGTTCAGTCGTTGTTTTTGTCGTTAGATGGCAGTCGTTGAATCATGTGAAGAACCTTGTGAGGTGGGTTAAAAACTTCCGTCCGTGCGAGCAGCGTAATTGTACATACCCTATGCTTCCTCAGTTACGAGGAGGGTCGCATACTCTGCAGTTAGTCCTGTAATGGGTCGAAGCCAAATATCATGGTCACCTAGATAGATGCACTGAATTACGTTTTACGTGTAACATTAGTAACATGAGTTCGTTGATGAACTATTCAACCGACTTATACATTAGTACAGAATACATCTAAGACTGAAACCGCTCTTTGTAATCTGGACACCGCGATTTGGGCCTCGTTTGCGATGCAACTCGCTCCCGACGGTGGCATACGTAATTATAACACGGCACGCACTTGGGGCCCTACAATCCGTTTACAGTTATCGGTGTGCTAACGCGTCCAACGAGCTAATGCGCGTTCCGTGTTGACCGAAGAAGGACACGGAAATCGAGGGTTAACCGTTGCGCCCGCGATATGGGTCACCACGACCGTGGACACAGCATCGTGAGGCGATTACCGCACGCGTAGCATCGATTGGACAATATTAACGCGTACCACACGACAAAGGTTTAGCGGCGATTAGATGTGTCGTTGATTTTGTTTGCTTTTCGATCATTAATCATTCGAACTAATTCATTCATCACGTTAGTAGAAGTTCCTTATGGGCCCTACGGTTTTTCGTATGGCTTGAGTGATCTATAAATTTCAGCATTGTCGGGCATAGTTAGCAGTTGAATTAGCAATGTTTAGCCGTTAGGCAACCATGGGGTGTTTTGTAAATTAGCATCTTCTAGCATTTGTACAAAATCGTCGTCAACGGCCGGGGTGTAACTACCAACCTATTTACTGAGCCCCATTGCTAAATCAGTATGGCCAATGAGCTTACGCCTCGCAAATCTTGAACTGAACTCCAATAAAAGTCCCATCGTTATCGCAACATCCATTTCCGGCGATATAGTGGCCTCTATCCCTCCGGTGCGTCAACCTCTCGCGCATATGATTTATTGCGGCTGATTTTAAGTCGCCATTAGATAAACCGAAGCGAGTTATCGTGATTCGGATGAATCTCCATTACGGCGACAGATAGGTACACGGTAGCCAATTAACACCATGCATCAATCATTCGGCGTATCGACGGCTCTGCACGTCCCTAAATATGGTTTAGGGGTTGTATGAACATTTATGTCTTTTCTTTGAGTGAACACCTAATACGCATCCAACACTACGTCTGCTTCATGAAGGTGGCATGTTAGGGCTGTATGTCCGTTTAATTTTGAGTGAAAGCCAAATTTCATCCAGGTACCCTGCTGAAGAACCGACGCGCGATTGTGATTGCTGAACTCTGTACCACCCACTCTAATCCCGAGGATACAATGTGCGTGGTAAAAGGATTCCTCATCCGCCTTGCTAGCTACCGTCACTCTCCTTTAAAGAATGCAAGGTTAAGGTTTTAATAGTTTTATAGCATAGGTACAGCAACACACAAATAAAGCTTCAGCTGTGACATGAATCTTGAATTATGGAATCGTTTTTTTTATATCTATTGAAATCTAATCGTAGACTTTGGTATTATAGACCGCGGCTGAATATTTTTTCCATTTGTCATTATTCACAAAGAATGACAAGTGTTATAATCACTCGCACATAACAGCGAAACTTTATGCAGTGGGTAGGCGTGGCGACGTATGTCCACGGGTTAACTGAGCCCTGCGGCCACGACCAGTGCCGTGCTAGTCGCGAGGAGAGCGTTTCCCTGACGCTTTTGATGGAAAAGTTCCGTTCCCCGCGTCGAAGTTATTATTTTTGTTATTTATTAACTTTCACACGAAATATGAGCGGCTGCCTCCTCTGGGGCGTGTACCCGGTTATTAAGATGTATTAGTTAGAAAATTTGCCGTAACATCGCAGCTTCGTGTACAGAAAATGTGTCATGTTTCGTACGAATCATGTTCTTTGAATTGGTGAGCTAATTTTTTGTTACAGTTAAAAAGCTTCCTGTTTACGTCATACAAGAGCGTAACCTTATAAAAAGAACAAGATGATAAGGCAACTTAAAAATGTAATTGTAATGAATAAATTACAAGTAGTTCCGTCTTATTCGATCATAGTTTCGTCTTGCTCCAATCAGACATAAGTTTTCTACACCGTTTCGTACTCGTAGTAAGTAATATATCGAATTACAAGTATTGAAACGAATATTTGGCTATTAAGACCACCTATTGGCGCATACTGACCTATTTTACGAGGTGTGCGGTGGGTGGTATGGCTTGTAGAACAAGCAACGTCCTTGTAAACAAAAAATGTAACAATAACACTGGGCCTTGCTGACAACGGAGAACACTTGCGACCTTGCGCTTCTTAGGCTTAGGTGACTTACACGCGCCACGTCAACGTTTCTCCGTGGTTCGTGTTTTGTTTGAATGTTATTTAACTTTTATTCTTTTACTAAGATAATGACTACATTTTATATCCTATATATATATATATAACTAACGTATATATATAACTATATAAATAAATATATAACTACGTATCCTTGTATACATTAATACTAACACTGAAACGACAACACTGATTTGAAAAATATAATTGTTACTTCGACGCAGTTTTAGCTTAGCTTTACATGTGTATATTTCCTGTAACAAATATTGATTTTACCAGACGTTATTAGTCATGGGAAGAAATAAAATTAAATAAAAAAGCGTTTGTTATTGCAAAACTTTAACAATTCAATTTTCTTACAATATTTAATTTTAATCAATAATTTAAAAATCAAAATATATTTTTTGTCAATTAACACTTATAATATACCATATCAATATCACTGTATCCATATACATATATGTTCATTTATTTTCTCAGTCTCCTCCAGCCACAACAAGTGTTGTTTCAACTATTATCGGAGAAGAATCTCAAAATAAACATAAATACCTCTAGATCTAGACTAAACTTTAGACTAGACGGTGACGTACAATTCTCACTTTGACTTGCAAAATTAAGAATAGACGTCTCGGACACAACGCGTCTGCTACAGTAGTAAAGACGTATGATTAATATTACATTATATATTATTGTCCCCTACTCGTGCCACATGGGCGTGGAAACCGCCGAGTGTGGAAGCGACCTAACGCTGTGGTATTTTCTAAACATATGATTGTTATTGGTCCACGATAGTGACGAGCGTGCTTCGCACTGTATAGCTGCGTTGTGTAACTGACTGAATGCATTCAAAGAACTGTGAAATTGTATCGCACATCGCATCCATATTTATCACGATATCGACACCGGTTTGTGAATGTATCTCGGACAAGCGTTTTGTATACGTAGATCTTACGAATAGATTACATTTATTGTCAAACAAGTTATCAAACGCCTATTAAGTACCCAACTAGTTTGGTGAATACGGTGGTCGAAGGTTTTGAAACGGAAAGCGGCTGCTGTATCCATTGGTTTCAGATGACATTTACGGTTGCCCTGTGTTCAGCGAAGGATTTCCGTCAAATAATGCGTGGATAGTTGAAACCGATATACAGTCAATCCGGTGCAGATTAGCTATAGATGCGTTTGTGCTCCTGATGCGATGAAACGAATTATTTTTTAATATAGCTGGCAGTAACACCGCGGCTCTTGGTTGTAGCTACTGCAAATACCCCTGTCTCCATTGCCACAAAAACAATCGTCACATTGATGGAATTTTGAAACTGACCACTCATTGAATAAACGACCGCGGCTGATTATGTTGCTTGGCTACATTTGTTGATGAGATCAATTGTCATCGACACAAGCCCATAGATAGATAAACAATAAGCGCTTTAGATGACGCTTCTTACATAGGTACATCTACACAATTGTTTCATCATTCGAATAATACATTTGAATGTCGTTTGAGAATGGATCCTATATATATAGAACCATAAATCAATATTCCTCGACGCGGCCCCGTCCTCGCGAGGTCGATCAGATCCCAAGTCGCAGTTCCCGGAAGGGTCGAGGAGAAAGTGCCGGTGCCACTGCGGCGCCGCATCTCTTTGTGTCGAGATGGAGACTGGATACTGCTTCCGGGCTATTATGCCAGAATTACAAGATAACTTACTTAGCGTGCTTGGGAGTTTATGATGTGATGCAAGATTCTAATAAAATTTCTTGTTTGTATATTGCTTGAACGCCGTTTTTGAAGAGTTTACTTTGTTTGAAGAACCAACATATGTGTTTCATATAAATGAATAATAGCCCGGTAAGGAATCGAACTTATAAATTCTCAGTTAGCGGGCAGGAACGATACTAATTCAGCTACCAGTTATCAGTCAACTTATTGAAATACATTTATTAATTATGGTTGTATCCTTAATAGTTTCGGCTTCGTACTTAAGTAGAGCAAAGTACTTAATACTACATCATCTTTCTTAAGCTTAAATAGCAGTTCAACATAATACAATACGTTGTACGTTCGTTTCTTGGAGATGATAAATATGCTCTTACAATGCGAGCGGGGCGACCTATCAACCACCTGCAATAGAAACCGCAGCGTCCATGAATACGAATATTTGCTAGCAGCACTTTCTACGCCGTCATTTGTATAGAAACTGCTTCACGTTTTCTTAATTAATGCTCCGTGTGGTATTTGAGCACTGGTATTACCACCGCTGAGGAAGCGGCAGGCGAACAACGATATACGGTGAATTTGCAATCTCCACTCGCCTCTTTTTTATCTTTGTGTCATTTAAAGCTTCACGAGTTAAAGCTAACATATATGCAACTAATCTCAGTCTTGGCTTTATCACACCATGATACAATATAAATGCACCACCAGCCTCCCTTTATACTCCATGACACTTGAGTCTACTTGAGTGAACATTTCCAATGTAGGAATCACCTCGCTCTTAGGTAACACGAAACACCATATTTGACCATATCGGATTGAAGCCTAATACTGGATATCAATTGTGAGCATAATGGACAGGTATAATAGAATATTATATATTAATAGAATCATCGGTCAATCAATTCAAGCTTTCCTTAATTTTTACCAGCGCAGCTTAAAGCTCACGATTACACTTTCGCAAATACATCCAACAATTTTGTATTTTTGTGCTAACAGAATTTAATGTACTGCATGTCGAAATATCTCTTTACGAAAAAACAATTAATAATAAATCGGGAACTTTTGCCTAAAGTGCCCTTTTAGGAGAAGCTATGGCTTGGAACTGGCCATTAACTTACATGTTCGCCATCGAGCTCCAATCTCACCTGATGTTTCTTGAAATTGATCCTTTAAGATCGACACAAGGCGTTCGTCTACGCGTACTTCAGTCAGTATAGTTGTAATATTTAAAATTATTCATCAGTTTTTACATGTACTTGTTTCGTTGTTTCCGCGTCTCTGAACACCATTTCGGATTCAATCTTGCTAGTACAACCGTCGTCGGTAACAAAGAGGCCCGTCGCTGACACCACCACTACAGTACACTTCCTCAGTTATCTGGGTCGTCCCACTCTCGCGGAAGACGGGGACGTATCGGCCCGCTCGATCTAAATGGCCGCTGGTCGGTGACAATGGTCCAATCTATTAGTAAACCGACCGGTCTCGTAACGCGATGGATGAATTCCGATGGCTGGGATATCGCGATAGTCTCGTCGCGTATTGTGTTTGCATGTTTGTATGCACGAGAATAGAAAATCAAAAGTGGGTTTTTTATTTTCTTCTTTCAAACTGTACGTAGGTAATAAACACTTTCATCACAAACACCTGTAATCGAATAAAAAAAGACTTCTCCTTCAGGTTGGTGACTGATGTGTGTGTGATACTTGAGAATTGAGATCATACGCCTCATAGTAAGCAGCTGTGACAACAATAGCCTATCTGGCGAAACTCAAGATTTTAATCTCTTTAGCTAAAATACATTGGGTTTCTTCAGTCTCACGCGAACCTTCGTAAGTATCTACGATGTATAAAACTTTATTACATTTTATTACAACATTGGCTTTGAACTTTGAACGGCAATCATACAATCATCTTCGACGAATATGTTAACGGGCTATTAATTCATTTGCACGAGCAATAAATCTATAACGTTGGCGCTATGGCAGAGACGCACCTACTCGCATGGTTGACGTGGCGCGTACAATCCGGAAAGATTAATTATCGTCTCCATCTATACTGGTTATGGCAATCGGCGACTCTTTGTGGCTTTGTACATTAGGATGTAGCGTTTATCTTATAAGGAAATAATAATTTGAATTGTGATGTAGGGAGTTGTTAAATATTTATGCAAAGCGTGGCTGATAGCTGTCAAATAAGGGTTGTACTCGTAATGGTCAGGAAAATACCCATATTAACGCTACGATAGATTGAAATGGCCTGTTTAAATTTTTTAGTAATATTTTACAAGTGTCATAAGATTCTCATTACACTAGTGGCAATTCTGAGATGCATTTCATTAAGCAACTTTTTGTTTCGGTTAGAAAGGATTTCTCATTCCAGTGTCCCGAAATGGGAATAATATTGGAATACCAACAATTCCGGAATATTTGTAATCGAATTAAAATATAATTATAAACCTCTTTGAAGTTTGGATATCCATAGATCGGTGTATTATAGTAGTATTTGTTATATATCAATTAAAACTAAAGTTAAACATTCATATTAGTGACCTAAGACCAAATAGTACTTATTATTGTTGTTGCTGTGAGAAGGTCAGGAGTAATGTCAGCGCTAGTGAAAACGATATGCAGTTATGACGCGATGCCTCCCACCGCCCAGGAAGGATCACCATGGCCTCTGTAGCGTCACCCCCTGTGGTACTTCCTCACGACGCGTTATCCGATCAGAAGACTCATATTCCATCTCCTTCCTTTTAAAAAAATGTTCATAATAAATGTGACTATCTTTATATATAAAATTCATTTTGTACTTGTGGGTCTCAGTGAAATCATCTTACACAGGTGGATAGATTTTGGTGAAATTTTTTGTGTGTCCTAAGTGGTCCAGATTCACACTTTGATCCGGTAGTAGGCATTGATGTATTGTTAAAGATTTGATTTTGAATAAGTTTCTACCGTATGGTGGAGTCTGTTTCAACCTTATTTCTTTTCCAATAACCCTTTAACCGTGTCGTGGACCGTAGCCAATAGAATATCAAAAGTTCCAACTCTCAACATGCATCGAGTATTGGTATTACATGCGAACAAAACCGCGGGCGGCACTTTGAAGCGTCCAATTACAAATGGTCTATCAATTAATTAATTCGATCGTACGGTGGAACTAAATTAGGAATTTGATCGATCGAATGACTCACCCAAATCCTTGCTTGGCAAGATAAATTCTTCCACTTGAAACATAAATCTTTGTTTTTTATTTTGCAATACATCGCGTCTATAATAAATTCAAATTTGCAGAATCGCCGTGTAGCCAGCCAGCCGTGCGGCCTAAATGAGATCTTGTTCACTTAATTAACAAACATGCAAATTGATCTACTTCTCTTTTTGTACAATTCAATGTATACAAACGTCCGGCGGTCTATAAATATATGTCGGCATATCTTAGACGGTGAGGTGTGGGCGAACTGTTAATTGCATCGGGCTTCATTTCCGCGCGATTCCATGCAAATCTGTGTTATTACATGTCAATTGACATTCGTGTTATTATGAGTTATTATGTTAGGTGTCCTATGGTTACGGTTAAAGATCGTTTTGGAACATATACGGATTGAGCAGTAGGTGCTTTAATTTTATGAGAGTGAGTTCTCTCATCTCGGACTTGTCGATCGAACTGAAAATACATACAATCAAAAACGTCTACATATAATATACAATTAAATTATATATTTGCAACACGAACAGAAACTAACAACTTGTTTAGATTCTCTGGGTGGCTTACATGTCAACAGTGAATGCTCTCTTATTGTCTTGGGATCTATCAAGTTGTGCATTAACTTAAAAAATATTCGTAGCGCTTATGAGTTAGAATATTTCAAAAGTCGATTAATCGCAATGATTACTAACACGAATCGTTTCATTTGAATATAAATATACTTAATTATTTAAACTCGATGAAACTAGAAGTAGTGTTGTGGTTTACTTGGCTGGTGTGCCGCGATGACTCATGCTAAGATCAAGCCGCATATGGAGACGCGACATGCGTTTGACATTCGATGCCGATATGGCTTTTCTAATATTTCAATGTTAGGCGTTTGTTTTGAAGTTATTCTTGATTAGGTGTTGCTGTTAGACGGCTAAAGGTTAAGTGATAAATTTTTGCGAAGGTAGTTTTTCAATAGATTTCGGTGTATTTTTTTTTTGAAGGTCGACTGTAACATTAATTTATTGATAATTTTATTACGATTACAATTGGACATTAATTGTGTAATGTGTATTGATTTTTTGTGCCGACGACTTCTATACAACATGACTTTATATAATTAAGACTGTCACGTCTCACCGAGACCGAACTTGTTTAGACCTGATAACTTACGTCAAACCTACTGCAACAACGTGCTTACTATGCATATTATAGTGGGATGAGTAACAAAACGGTAGTGCGCATAACACCCCATTGTCCTCTTATCGATAGTGGATAATCGTTTGTTGGTACGGTATTAGCGACGCTGCGTCGGCGGCGGCTGCGGTGCGCGCGGCGGTCGCTCGTACCGCACAATGATGCGCAGTCGCAGGCGTGCCGCGGTGCTGCGCATTTCCGTGCCCCATTCACGTGCACTAACATGCTTAATTGGTCCTTGTTTTGCAACGATTCGCGAAGTTAGTGGTACGAAGATGCATATAATAAATAGGTTGTATTTGAAGGTTTCCAGTTTACACAGTTGGTACAGATAATGTGAAGTAACTCCGTATTTCTTTCTATGTAGAGGCAGGCTGCGTATCGACTTGATATTTCTTGTAATGGCAATCCGGAAATCGCTTTAATGTTAACGTACCCACACAGTTCACGGGTGTAGCAATACGTTTGTGACTGACTCCTAATAATGGTAGTTGACGGGGCTGTAGTACCTATCAGTATTATTGTAGGACGTTAGTAAATTAATCATTTATTAATCGAATCAATTCGAATACTTAATCCACTTCATAATGCATACATTCGCAAAACAACGTTAAAAAATCTAAATTTATTCAACAAACATACCTACTCTCTTAAACAAACATTTGGGTATCGTATATCTATATGTACAGAGTTGTTGACAGATTTGAATAATTAATTTGGAACTTACGGAAGCCCTCCTAAAACAGGAACATACCTTTCTCACATTACCAGCTGGTCACACTAGTCGCCAGTGAGCGACAAGCGATGAACGATTTACACGATTGTATCAGTGCATCTATCCTGAATTGTTTCCTTATGGACACATTTATTTGTTCATCATTACAGGCCATAGTTTTCACACCGCTGGGCTTCTCTCACAATGAAAGGGGTTAAGGTCATAGCCCGCCACACTGGCTTTGTTTGGATTCGCAGGCGTGGCACACATTTGAGAACATTATTGAAAACTTTCATCCATGCAGGTTTCCTCACGACGTTTTCCTCCGTTGAAGCGAGTGATCATTAATTTCTTCAAACAATCAGACTAATCACTTCTTGTTTTTTTAATTGTTAAATGCTACAAACTAAAGAATTACTTCACATTATTATTGTTTTTTTTTTTGTATCAAGTATAATGAGCGATGTGTGTTTCATTATGATTGTAATACAGAAAAATGCACGTAATTCCAATCCATTATCGGTGTACAGCTGGGCAAGCAACCGAGAAGCTCTAAAGTATCACCACCACTTTGGTTCTAGTCGGAGCAAGTTCGGAGTTCTTAAGCCGCGCGAAAGTCTCAGTTTGATCAATCAGCTAGACAAAGTTATATATACCGATGGTCATCCAAATTTCCAAAACATCTAAAACAAAACATCCAAAACAATTGAGACAAAATTTTGCCACTAGCCGTCACTTTTGTCGTTAAGATAACCTAAAGCATAAGAAAATTGAGGATTCCAATTAAAATTTATTATTACGTAGAATTAAAGATTAAAACCAGATAATCGTCGGCGATGAAACATGCGTTTTTAGCGTATTACTCCTCCACGTACAAAGAGCAAACACACACACGCAGAGGTTTATTTGCTTCGAATTTTATGTACCGCAACCATGTTTTTTACATAAAGAATTACAATCTGTCGTGTTGTGTACATAACTAACGGATTTCAGTAAATAAAGCGTAGTGTAGTGTCCGCGGTTCAATTCTCGAGCGGTTCTGAATTTTTTGTGTGACAGATAACTTTTTTGTTTACGCTTCTTGGATGTGCGTCGTCTTAATTGTAATGTCCATATAATACACAATTGAGCGATGTGTGTGTGCTTGAATACTGTTTACATTTAATACGTGTATTATTACAAGCTTAAGGGTCTTTAAAAAGTGTGCCATTTAAAGCCCGAAGCCAATATAAAATTGTAAATGTTTGCCTACAGACAGATGTGCTCAATATCTATGAACTATACCCTCGCGGTTGTATATTGGGCATATTTATACTGATGGTAGAAAATTTGCCATGACCGCATCTCTATCTCTTGACAATATCCATTTCGTAGGGCGTCGACAGACGCTCGGATGCATTAACGGTGTACACTAGGGTTGAAACTTTTACTTTGATAAAGTTTAGGAAAGAACGTATTTATTTCTTTCTTAAAAATATATTGTCATAAAATTAGATACGGGATTTGCATGTTCTCTTGTTCCGTATATTTTTTTAATGATTATTATAAAACGATGTTTGTACGCGTTGAAAAAAAAATTTGTAAAAGTTCTATAAAATATGACTTGTAAATAATATTTTACTTTGTATATAACATCGTGTGTACGTGGAGAGTACGTACAGACACGTCCACGCCGACTCGCTCATGCCATTTCCAACATTGTATCTGGGTTAGGGTTGTTATGGATATGAAATTTCGCATTTAGATACGGATACGGATATATATATATATGAAAAACATTTTACCGGTTTCGGTTATTGTTACGGATATAAATTTATGTCGGATTATCCGATTGTTTCGGATAATTTCGGTTATGGATATTAGATGATTTACAACTTGGAAAAATAATATAATGTATTTACAAGTTTTAACTATATTTATAGGTATTATGTGATATCGCACCTTTAGAATTAAAGTGACTTAACTCAAAATTCCTGAAATTCCAAATTTTACTATAAATTTACTTAAAAAAGCCTACTCTAAAACCCCATGGTGAGAAAGAGCCCGAATTATGAGTGAGAAAGGGAAAAAGGGATAACCTCATACATCAGTCTCTTTAAATTCACTCAAGACCATACATTTTTGAATACTTTTTTGGTCATATCCCATAAATTGCAATTTTTTATATAAGTCACTTTAATTCTACAGGTGCGATATTATAATCACAGAGTAAAACAATAGCCGTAAGAAAAAAAAAAATTAAAAACTGTCTAAAATGAGGACGAAGCGGCTAGTATGTCAGCACGGGCGGCGAAAACCTAGCATAAAGTATTTCATTTAGAATCTGGCCCTAACCGAAATATACGAAACTTTTTTCATCGGATTCGGTTACGGTATCGGATATATTTTTATTTCGGATATCCGATAGTTTCGGTTACGGTTACGGAGCTCTATACATCCTTAATCTGGATCAAAACCGGCCGACTGTTTGTCTCGACGTGCTGTATGCCGTGTGCCGTGTGCCGTGTGCCGTGTGCCGTATGCCGTGTGCCGTATGCCGTGCGCCGTACGCCCGCGGTTATTAATTAGTTCGTTGTCACGCGGTGCCGCGGGGAACCAATCCACGGCGCGCTCGGCTGTCCGGCGTGGGCCCGTTAAATTATAACTTACATCTGTATTATCGATCACATTTAATAACATCAATATGCAACTCAATATTGATCTTGCAAAATACATATGTTCATTATAATTGAAATGTTTAACATGTTTCGGTGAAGTCGGATAGCCGATTATAGACGGACTTACCATTCTTGGTCGACAATAAATTGGTGACGCCCCTGTTGTCAGGTGGGTGGCGGTGTCCACTAAATTATATATAATAGTTTGTAATATACAAAGAAATGTCAATTCTGTGCTTTGGACGGCACGTTCAACCGGAGATTACAGTTTTATCGTATTGGACTAATCGTCGATTCTCGCAGGGTTCTACCCAGACAGCCTCAACTCCGAGGAGCAGTTGGATCCCCTGTAAACTGTAACTAGACATAGGGTGCATAGATTAATCTACCACTAGCTTCTCGACGGTTCCTCCCCGCCACGGCAGTTTCGCCGTGACCACGATCCATGCAACTGGGGCGAAATATTGACAGCAAATAAAAACGTATCGTGAGTACCCGCTACATAATAAAATGTATAAATTCCACGATGACATTAGTTGAAAATCATAATATGTTTAGTTGATTTAAATTTAAACAGTCAGGAATTGAGATAACTCGACACTTCTAATTCTCCAAATCGCAATAAATCAGTAAAAGAAAGATATATAGCGCATTTTTAATTAAACTAATCGATGCTCTCGTTGGAACTATGTACTACCAGCTAACTAGCACATAAAATATGAACGTGTGCAATAAATTATTGTATTTTTTCCCGAGCTAAGATTCGCACTCATGCCTTATTTGTTTGTAGCGCTAAACATAACAAACCACAAATCAAATTTTTGCACTCGGCTCCGTTGACGAGCCGATGAGTCACTCGGGCAGCGAGTCGGACCTGTCGATTTCCCTGTTCCGTTCGATTTGTTTTCACGCTCGCCCGCTCCGTATAAGGTTGTTTAAGGTGTTTTTTTGTTTTCGTTTACTATATAGACAATGGTATGGTGGCAGTGGATCATATGTTTCTTAAAAAAAACAGTATCGACTAACTCCAACCTCCCTTGTACCCTCTCGAATGGAATATAGCAACGTAGAGCAAGCAACATCTCAGTTACTTGTAATAACGTCGTGAGGAGATCTAAAAACCTTTTGGGGGGTTTTCCGGAACATATTATATGAAGTCCATAACTCTCAGTTACCTACCGCGGTGATTCCCCTCATTTTCAAACAAGTCCAGCGGTGGGACATGTATGAGTTTTTTTTAATAATGGTGCTTATTACTTATTCTTGTTTTAATAAGTTGCTGTAGACAAAACATTCATTCTGTCATCACCATTGCATCGTATATGTAACAACCTATTTTGTTTGAAATGTTTTTTATAAAATTCATACATGGGCGCTTCGTCACCCCCTTTTGCGAACCACAGTTAGACCTGACTGCGGTGTGCCTGGACGGCTTTATTCGAAGTGAAATCAAAACAAATCACTAATCAAGACTTCGTGCCCGGTTCCCACATGAATGTGCATGAGTCATTGAGTGGTACCATTCACTGGATCCAGTATAGTCTTTTTCCTCTGTTTGCTACCCCCCCGTCCTCCATTATTTTCGCGCCGGCCGCTCCAAATGGGGTACAGTGCACAAACGTTTGGGGGCAATTATGATCATAATAAAAAGTACCCGTGACCGCTCCATCTGCGGTAGCGCGCACCCACGCGACCAGTCGTGCACCAGTGGTTTTAATAATAACATCCTTGGATTTATTTTAATAGCTTTGAGGAAACCTCGTTAATGTTTATATACATACACAAATATATTGTTATACGGTTTGCACGTTACAAGCCAGTGGCACTTATGATACTTTATATTTTAACGCTGTATTGTTCCATTTCTTTTTAGTTTACCTTTTTTTCGTAACTAAAATAAATCTGAAGTAACCTAAAGTTTGACTCGGCGTCGAAAACGTTGGCTCTACTATCAAAACGGCGACAACTAATGAAACGCTAGTAACTGATTTGATAATTTCGATGTCACGCGCCTCGGACTTATGTCAAGTTACAATTGATTTAGAAACGTTCCGTTATTTGTATTGTTATCACGTTACTGTTTAAAAAAACTTAGTTTATTATTTTTTATGTTACTGGTCGACAAACGAGCACACCACGGCTCGCAGCCCTGACGGTAAATGGTCGCCGTTACCCATTGGACATAAGTAACATCAAACGAATTAACAGTGTGTTGCCCGCCGAAAAGGAAGCTCGGGACCCGCGTTGTGACTGACTCTCCAATACTGCGACCGCAACACGTATGAAACATTTCGCAGTCGACATGAGAAGGAAGTTGTTATTACTAAGTCATTAATATTATTATCTTATTATTATCTTCCCGTGAAGTCTGCCTGACTAGCTACCGCCCTCTTGCTAGAGTCAGCCGCCAAACAACTCGTCGTGTTCCGGCTGGAGGCTTGAGATCCAGTAATTTCTTTCTTACTTTCTTATTTCCTGGCCGACAACAACGCTTCAGTAATACCTTTGGTTTGGTTGATGTCCATAAGCGACGGTGACCACTTACCGTCAAGTAGATCGTGTGCTCGTTTGCTAGCTATTAACATAAAAAAGGAGGGCGGTAGCTAGCCAGTCGGGTTGAACACCCCACCATTATGCAAATATCGTCGAGATTAAACTGAGTGGTACAAAGCCCAGCGATCTCAGGGTGTACCACTAGCTGGCTTAGACCCAAGGAGGGATGGAGTCCCTTACACCCCGTACGTTCATATACGGAAGTTTAGTGTATAGACTCACTGTTATTATTCCAGATAAACAAGATGAAACTGTCATTCAGCACCCTGCAATCTTAAACGCAAAACAGTTCCAAAGTAACTTGTTTGACGGCTGTATTTGTAATTTTTGCTGTGCTATCACCCTAGACTTTACCAAAGTCTCCACTAGCACACGACGCATTGACCTTGGCCTTTTCCAAAACGTCTAGCTGGACACGTCACAACATGGCATGTACAAATTGAAACAAAGTACTTCGCACCTTTACACTCATCAATCATACTGCCGTTCATTTATATACGCGAGCAGTTTCCGCAAGGCAACACCCGCCGACTAGTGTCGGCGAGGTGAGATTGTATCTCGGTGCTGTATAATCGGTCCAGTTTCGTGAATATGGCGCTCGGCGTGTGCCTTACGTGTCGTAATTGCGGCCGATGCAAATGTTACGATGATTGCCGACGATCCATTAACAGGCGATCGGACAAAAAGTTCGCCCTAATGAGCACGCTTTAATGTTCTTGAACTCGTTGCTTCTTTTTGTGTTGCTGCCTATGTTTTATTCGTATTAAACTTTATTGGCAACTAGAATTATATCGCTTTAAGTCTGAATCAGTTTGAGTTTTATTGGAATTGTATATGAAGAATTTTGTGGATCACAATTTTCATTTTTTTCAGTCATTTGTAAATAAGAAATGTGGATAATTTGACTTCGTAACCCTAGTCATTTGAGCACACAATTTCTTCTTCAACACGATATTCACTGAAATTCAATTAACACTTCAGATTTTTTACATTTTACATTGACCGTTCTGATTCTGACAGAGCTACCGGTGACTGACGACGTTGTGTACCGGTATGATGTTTGTCAATTATTTATTGATACATTCATGTATATAAAATAAATATTCATGTAGCATTAGCCCAAAATCTAGGCGTCGCAATTGGAACATTCCCCTATACGAGCGATGAGAGGGTCTTAGCGGGTAAGCGAATTTAGAAACTCGGTCCATCGGAGGTTATCAACTTAAACGTATTTTACGATCGTACACCTGTACATTTTTCTGCTAAATTTTTGTTATAGTTCTAAATTTTCAACCCTAAAGTCATTTTTTGTAATATAACTGTATTATTTTTCATTCAATTGCGCTGAACAACAAAGATTAAGTATATTTCTATCTAATATTTCTTAGGTATAAGGACTTTATGAGAGATGGGTCCATTACGAATAATAAATCCAAGCTTCTTCCTAATAAATCCAAATGTGCTGTGACTACGGTAAATTCGTCCACATTATATTTGGAACAATAGGACGGTGAATTGGAAGACAATAGCGTAGAATAATGTGAAGACAGTATTGTGAAAACGTTTGTGTCACTCGAAGAGAATAGATGTTTATTTCGTTTTCAGCGGTAGGATTTAAAAATATATGTTATATTAAATCAATAAAAATGAAATTGAAAACTGATGTTATATTTTGATGATTTTATGCTGTCCACACATATACTCGTATGTTAAATCGTAAACAATCAACCAGGACTCTATAACAATCACTTACCTATCTGTCACATAACGTCCCGATTGGGAATCTTATCGCGAATCCTCCGTATACTGCATGTTCACTACCAGCCGAGCTATAGGTTCGTCTTATTATGTCAGATTGTATTTTTAAACAGCCAAATTAATCAATATTATTCACAAATAAAACAGTGTGTATACTCTATTATACAATTTCAATTCATTTTCAATTTGAAACTTTAAACCTAGTTCGTACTTTTTCCAGCATAAAGTTTGCGACACGGCAACCCGGCGCCGTGTCCTGTCAGTTCAACATTCCTGTTGTAATTGAATTTGTGTATAAATTGTCTGTGCGCCATTACTTCATTATTATTCCATTTATTTCATTCGCAAGTTATTTTGTTCGTGTAGCAATTTCATTACAAACTTACAAAGACAGCTCTTATTACGTTTGCTTTCGCTCATAAATACTCATATAGGCGAGCACAGGTGAAAAAAAAAGCTACTTTATTAGTGACATAGTAAGAATGTCTACCCGTATGTTTATCTGTGGCAGGCAATAATATACATTTAATATTTTTTTGTTTATAAACTAGAAATTGTTATGTCTCTGAAAAGGTTTCTTTTGGCGTAGCAGATAGCCTTAGTATCCAGCGAGTTTGAGACGAAAATGTGATATGCAGGTCGTGATATATTTTTGATTAGTATTAATGTACGTAGGGATGAGAACGATGCCATGATAATTAATCACAGGTATATCAACTAAATACACCCTGTATAAAAATATGCCTATGTAATATTATAAAATCTGTGATTTAACATAACAATGACTTTTCTTGAATTTATACATTTAAATTAGTTCGCGTGTAACTTAGTTGTTGCAAGTACAAAAGCGTTTAGGGAAAAGCAAATAGTATTAGGGTACCGGTACCAGTGAGCGTTCACAGATTTGAGGGGCTGGCTATCAAAAGAGTAATTAACTCTCCAATGGGGTTGCAACTCATTGCATTCGACCCGCGAACAATGCGATTGTTGCAGTTTCTAATTTAAAACTTGATTGCGACTCGACTCCGTGAATGCACGAACCCCGACTCGCTCTGTCATTGTACTAAAGTAGATGAGCTTAATGTACAGAGGAGATATATGATTTATTAGTTCTTTATTACATTTAAGTACAAAGGTACTATGTACAATTGTGCTGTAAATATAATTTACGTACTTGAGAGCATGTGTGACGTTTCTTCTAGTAATTTTCAAATCACAGTTCTCTTGGAAGTATTTTTTTGTAGAAATAAATTTCACGCAAATTTCATATCATATATATATATATATATAATTCATATCAGTTCGACTTTGTATGTATTTTGTGATGACCGTCTTAGTTTTTTTTACAAATAAATATTAAAATAACGAATATAAAATACAAAAACTGCTGCGCCTTGTTGTCTATTATTTGTTATGTACATTATCGATGTGCCCTCGCAATGCAACTTTTCTTTTGCGGATTTCGTCTTACAATATCTACTGCAATGTGTACTCGTAGCATGCAAACGAATTACAATTCAAAACATTGTTAAATAACGTTGTACCTTTACGCTGTAATTTAGGCTCTCTATAACTAAGCTAATCTATGGTAATAGTACTACATATTTGCAATTCGACGTTGACAATAAAACTTTACAACCGGCCCGGTACCGGACTGCGGGTGCCGGGTGCCGGTTGCCGGGCACAGTCGACAGCACAGTGAAGTTTTACGACTTCCGACGCACAGCGCGGCGCGGCGCGTCGTGGCAGTGACCGCCGTTCGCTATCGATTGTTTGATTGTCGTTGATAGTTATTGTTCTTACTGTTTCAACAGCAACATTCATAATAACAACTAGAGCACGGTTTGTATGCAATGCTTAATACAGTTTGTATGCAAATACGAGAGGCTTAAACATTTTAAACTAAGTTTACGATAGGAACGTGGACAAGCCCTGTAGTACTTGAACGTTAATAGGTTTACCGTTTCCAATTAATTTATAAATTGTATGTCACAGGACATATTTTATGTCAACAGTCAACGTAAGATCGGACTGGCAAGTGACCACCGGCAGGTGGGTAAATGGCGTCATCGACTGTTGACGTCTTGGAGGGAAGCACTAACCCAAGCAAACGTCAAATGTAATCCGGCTAATGTTAAGTCAGCACTGCTACCCCTAGATATTTCTGGAATTGTTTCTGAATATGATTTCAGTTCGATTAATGTATGTAAGAACATAATGTTACCTCTAAAACGCGTCATTTTGTATGTGATGTTCCAGGCGTATCGTACAAAGATTTTACCATTTTTATTAAAATTAAATTAATAAATATAAATTAGGTTAGTTTGTTATGAGTGTAAAAGTTTAGTGGCCATCGCAGGGCATAAGCCTCGCGTGAACCGCGGTCCTGTTAAGATGTTAAGATTGTATCGGGTGTTGTTAATTCATACCTTCCAAACTGACCATTTACGGTAGGTAGGAACGCACGCACCAGTCGTTACGCCGAGCGATCGATATAATTACGTACGATTGCCGGCGTCTATTTCCGCTTCTTTACTTTACGCAATGTTACATAATGGTCTAGCCCTTTCTGAGACATCCCGATCGGCAGCGTGTATTAACACTATTTACAGCGATCAAGTTCCGAGATTGTGTCGTCGTCCACTTGGACGTGGCGACTGGCGACTTCTAAATTAACGGCCCGCTGGGCGACGCCACGCGGGTAAGAGATCTCATTGTAGTCATATTAATAAGTTATTAACTACATTACTGTTTTGCTAAGAC
>PDGT01000001.1:16358903-16377931 GCA_003671415.1 Megathymus violae
CACTCCAAGAACAATCTCTGTTCTATGGGTGGGTATATTAGCTTTTAGGTCATGCTAGCGATTTTGTCTGCAGGCAATCGGTATGTTAGGTAAATTACCGGCTCCAACGAATTCAAGACAAGCTCCTCAGCTTTTGGTCCAAGCTGCTGAGTAATGAACGAAACCATCGATACTTACCGTTCTTAGCACGGAGTAAGAGCACGGAAACAGAAAAGAAGTACCGACCTGCACCGGCAACATTTGAACGATGAACAAATGAAGCCGCTACTATGAATAATTTTAATTAATATCCGATATCACATGTCAGTTTTTGTGTTAAGCCATAGGTTTTTAAGAATGTGTTTTCGCAAAGTTGCATTTAATACTATTAAAAACAGTTAAATACAAGTAAAGTCAGAAAAACGAAGTTATTATTATTAGTCTTGTTTCTGCAGTTAAAATGGAGGAGGGGAGGCAAAGTTGTTACGTCATGACATCAATAATGGCAAATGCATATACACCATCGCACAGACGAACGTTACGTTGCGTCTCATAATAGACATTCGTATGACTCGCAAAAAATTTCCGTCTCCCGATCTATAAAAGGACTCGGTCAGGACTCGATACGATGCCCGCGGGTTGTGCGAGGTGAGCTCGGCTGACGTCAAAGGACTCGTTGTCTCATCATCACCTCATACGATATTGTTTACAAAGTCACGCTGACTTGTAATTTGAGGTGGTCTAAATAAGTTCATCAGTGTGATACGGGTGAGGCGGGGAGTGACGTGAGGTGTGACGAGGTATGGGTCTATCATCACCTCATTGTATGCCTTTTGTTAGCCATTTTGATTGTTTATTTTTGTGTCAAGGTCTCAGATCATTAAACAGGGTATAATGAAGATGTAAAGATTGCACGATAACGTAAATAAATACGAATTTGTATTGAAGAAGTTTTCATTTGTTTTTTTTTTTTAACTCGGAATCGGAAGTCAGACTCAGAAGAACAATGATTCAAATGAATCCTTAACTGAGTAGAAATTAACTGATTTGTTTTTCATGATTGGCAATATAATATGTGGCACTGAAAATGAAAGTTCTAAGCGCTTTCGCATTAGGGTAGGTATTAGAAAACAAAGATAAACAGCATACCAATGCTTATTTGGAAGATTGGAAATGAAATGAAAAAATTGGTTAATAATGCTATTGTGTTTGAATTTACAAATAGGCCCCCATATACGGGAGTTGCTTAAGGAAACAACTGTATCTTCGGTATGTTCGAGTTACTTCATTCGCGTGACTCATCGCTCACCGGCCAACGGCGGAGGTGTATCAAACACGATTATTCCATATCAATACGTCTGCGTCGGCCATAATCGCTGGATAACTCTTTTTCATACCACTCGCTGCACCGCGGCACCCGCCAGTGGCGCGGCGCGGCGCGGGCGACGACGCCGGCGCTATGAGTATTTATAGATCGCGCCGAGATTGAACGGCATTCGAAGGCAAATAATTATGTACCACTTGATTTGAGTTATAGCGTTGCTGTAATTATGAAGCAATTATTCTATAGCTATCGTAAAAAACGATATGTAGCCAGTGATTTTATAGAAAATCCTTTTTCTGACGCGTGCTTTGGGCCGTATTGGAGTCCCTTAGAATACTGCCCATATATCTCACACTGATGCAACAGGGTGTCGTAAGAGGACACAGAAGCCAGCGTGCTTGTGCTTGGTGGTAGGGCTTCGCGTAAGGATTATGTTATCAGTTTTTTAAGTCATTAATATTATTACTGGTATTATTATCTTTCCGTGAAGTCTGGTGGGCTAGTTCCCGCCCTCCTACTTGAGACAGCCGCTAAACGACTCGTCGTATTCCAGCTGGGGGCTTGTGAGCCAGTACTTTTTTACTTCCTTTCTTCTCATTTCCTGGCCGACAACGCATCAGTGATACGTTTAGTCTTTCTAATGTCCATGGGCGACGGTGATTACTTATCATCAGGTGGCTCGTTTGCTCGTTTGTCAGCTATTTACATTAAAAAAAACGTTATTTTGTAGTACTTGCCAAATAATTTCGTGTTTCTGTAGTTTCCTAGATTTCGTTCCTTTTTCCGGCTTTTCTTTTGTACGGAACTCACTGTATATGATGAAATACAGCCTTCTGGTTGTACGTAGTCACAGTCGACTATGGACCCAGTTCAGAACATCAGAGAGGCCGTAGCTCAATGCCGGCTCTACGCGAGACCTCTGGAGAAATATACAAACACTGTGATATTTTTGATGTATTGGAAAGTGGGGTGGAGATGTGTGTGTATTTCACAGAGCTCAATCAATGTATTTGTCTTCGACTTACTATACGCCCTATAGTTTCATAAATATACTTGCGTTGAATATTGATTTTTACATCATTATTGTGGTATACGATTTGGTAAACATTTAATATCGATTTGTGATATATGTACTCATATTCATTATTATTATCCTTTTTCATCCTAAGTATGTGAAACCTATGTTTCTATGGAGTTATGTGTTACAATTACTTTCACGTCACGGTTGCACGCGATAATACATGCATTACGTACTTGTATCGTTTTATCAATCCCTTATCGAGCGATTAAGAAATATCTAAGGAATGATAGATCGTTTAAGACCGGTCGGTGTCGCGGACCAATCGATAATATCGATAACGATCGAAAACGAGATATCGTTGGCTTGTCTTCGGGATAGAAATATCGGGAATTTATCGATGTTTCAAGATCCGTGTAATGTTTTAGAGATTTGTCTATTGAAGTACACGCGTTGCTTCAACGTGTTCATAGATTACACGTAGGGCTGTCAACAATAAGATCGTATTGTTTGATAAGAACCTGGGCTTTTTGGTTAAACCCTTAGGTTATTAACAGTCCTACGATAGTGTTCTAATGATTGAGTGATTTTCTAATGAACGAATCCTGGACGTACTAATATAGTAGTAGTAATACTATAATTACAATATTCTTTAATCTTCAAAAGTCGTAAATTAGCCTACATTGTGTGCGTTTTGCATACCTTTCTTAGTTTATACTTGATTTTTCAGAGAGAAACTAAGATTCTTTTTTTGGATTTTTTTATTCCAAGCTTGGGGTCTCAGTGTGGCTACAATTTACATTAAGAATTAAAAAACTGCAACGGAGAGCCTGTGACGTTGACCCCGAACAAATAGCAGACTACAATTTCTGTTTAAAAATTCTGTGTGACAGGCCTAATTAAGCATGAATATTATATGACTTGATATGGGCAAGAAAACGTTTTTTTTAATGTAAAAGGCGGGCAAACAGGCATACGGTCCACCTGGTGGTAAGTGGTCACCGTCGCCTATGGACACGTGCAGCGTCCAAGGAGCTGCAAATGCGTTGCCGGCCTTGAAGAAGTCGATGGACACTCTTTTTGAAGAACTCCATATCATAGCGCAATGGGAATGCCTCTGGTGGAAGGTTATTCCAAAGCTCGCATGTTCGTGGCAGGAAGGAGCGAGAGAAACAAGCGGTAGACGACTGCCACGAATCGAGGTGATGCGGGTGGAACCGCAACCTTTTGCGGGTGGTGCGATAAAGGAAGGTGGATGGGGGCACCAGGTTGAAAAGTTCTTCGGAACATTCACCATAGTAGAGACGGTAGAGGACGCATAGGGAGCCTACGTCTCTCCGGATACTTAAGTCCTCTAGGCCGTCTGTAAGATTGGGATCGTCGACAATTCGAACAGCACGCCGCTGTATGGAGTCAAGAGGGCTTAGTTGGTAACTGGGTGCATCGGCCCAAAGATGAGAGCAGTACTCCATACGTGGTCGAATTTGGGCCTTGTAGAGCAACAGGCGCTGCTTCGGTGTGAAGTACTGCTTCGCCCTATTCAGTACACCCAGTTTTCTGGAGGCGAGTTTAGCTTTCTTCTCCAGGTGACCCCGGTACTGCACTTCGTTCGAAATGTCGACCCCCAGGATCCCAATACTTTTATTAATGGTAAGAGGCATGTTTTGAAATTTTGGCGCTAAGACAAATGGAGTTCTTTTTGCGGAGAACGCACAAACCTGTGTCTTCGAGGGGTTCAATAAGACTAGATTTCGTCGACCCCAGTCAGAGACCCGCTCCAAAGAGAGCTCGATTTCGGACACAAGTCTGATTCTATTCTCTTCAAGGAGGGACCGGTAGGAATTTGCGCGGCCCGAGTAGTGTGCATCACCCGTACTGTCATCCGCATAGCAGTGTATGCTGGGGATTTGTTCCAGCATATCATTGATATGCAGAATGAACAGTGTGGGAGAAAGAACCGAACCTTGGGGAACACCAGCGTTAATGAATTTAGTGTCAGAGCGTTGACCGTCGATAACAACCGAGATAGAACGTTCGGACAAAAAACTGGCTATCCACCGCACAACCTCTCGGGCAGGCCGTATGATGGTACCTTCGATAGAAGTGCTCTGTGCCAGACCCGATCAAACGCCTTTGCGATGTCTAGGCTTGCAGCCAACGCCTCTCCGCGACTCTCAATGGTATGGGCCCAGTTATGAGTGAGATATACCAAGAGGTCACCAGCTGATTGACCATGACGGAAGCCATACTGCCTGTCGCAGATTAGCTGGTGTTCCTCCAGGTATTCGAGGAGCTGTGTGTTTATAACACGTTTCATTATTTTTGAGAGAAGGGAGGTTATCGCGATGGGTCTATAGTTTGATGGGTCCGCACTGTCGCCCTTTTTGGGAATTGGGTGAATGAGAGCAACCTTCCACGAGGAGGGCACTTTACCTACACTGTAGGACAAGGAGAATAGACGCGTCAACGGCGGAGTCAGCTCGGGAGCGCACATCTTTAATACTATTGCGGGAATTCCGTCTGGGCCACTCGACTTGTTGACGTTGAGAGACAAAAGAGCTCGTTTGACATCTTTCTGCGGGATAGTAGGCGGAGTGGCCCTGCGATCGTCAAGAGTCGAGTTAGCTGCAAAGAGAGTACCCAAAAGATCGGCTTTTTCCTTTGCAGTTAAGGCCAGATTATTATCAGGTCTTCGCAATGGTGGAAATGACGACCTACGGAAGTTACCCTCAACGGCCTTGGCGAGCAACCAGAAAGCACGACTCCCTGAAGGGTAAGCGATTAAGCGCTCACCAATGTTAGCGATATGCTCGCACCTTGCTCTGGCAATTATTTTTTTGGTTGACCTGGAGACAGCGTTGAATGTCCGCCTGAGCTGAGATATATTTTGACCTTGAGTAGCATGCGCCGAAGCCCAGTTCCGGAAGGCTGCTTGCTTTTGGCGAGTAGCCTCAGCGCACCGCCTACCGAACCAGGGTTGACTGCGTCCACCGGTGGGGATGACAGAACTGGGAACGAAGAGTTCCATGCCCTGTTGGATCACATCGGACACAGATTCAGCGCACGCGTCTGGATCATCGGATGAGAAACACAACTGCCTCCAAGGGTATGATGCCAGAAATTGTCGGAACTCATCCCAATCTGCTGACTGATAATGCCAAACACGCCGTGTTCCAGTGGGCCGAGGCAGTTCCGGCTGTAACAACGGTGTGGTGGACTGAACTAGGCAGTGATCCGAGGAACCTAATAGGGCCCCAACCACCACTTGATGTCTGGCAGGATGGGTAGTCAACAGAAGGTCCAACAAAGAAGCGGTATGTTTCTCTACATCTGGTACCCTGGTAAAGGCCGGTACAACTTGTGAGAAACCATAAGCCAAGGCAAAGTCATGAGCTGTTCTGCCGGCGAAATCAGTGACTCGTGACCCTAGCCAGTCTGTGTGATGGGCGTTAAAGTCACCTAGGATCACTATCTCTGCCCGCGGATATTGTGCGAGCACTTCGTCGGTCGCCTCTCGGATGTGCTCAAATAATCGACCTGTCTCCGCATCTCCGCTGTGGGACCTATAGATGCACGCGTATACACCGGAGTGATCTCTACAGTCCACATGCACCCACAGAATGGAAAGGTCCTTACCCTCAAGGCTGTGTAGACGGCGGCACACGACGTCCTCCCTAATGTACGTACAGACTCCGGCCCGTCGGATAAAGGTGTGCTCCAGTCGATAGCCGGGGTACTGTAAATAGGAGGTGTCAGCGGGGTCGGATATCTGTGTCTCCGTCAGGAACAACAAAGCCAGCTTTGCCGTTTCAAGATGGTGGTGGACAGCATTGATATTGGAATGAAGTCCCCTAATGTTGCACATGTCCACTTTAAATGTGGAAGGGGATGCCGCAGTACAACGTTTTCTTTTTGTTCTACAGCCCATGGTTTCTGTAATGAGTGTAGGGAGTGACGGGATTGGAGAGATATTGTCGGTGGTCATCAGGTCGAGACGCAGTCCGTTTAGTGACGTTGTCCCCGAGGTAGTGTGGCTTGCTGACTCGGAGGACGGAAGGGCCACCGGTCCCCCCCGCGCATGACTATCGGGTTCCAGTCCGGTCTCTTACTCCGGCACGATAGACATGCGTCGGGATTTTTCGCCGGTTGGCGGGACAGCCTCCCGGACCGGAGGTTAAAAGTGTTGCCCGGGTTCGGGTCCCCAACTGACCGACGGGCGGCGCGACTAATCGTTTCACCGGCTCTCCCTGGCAACCGAGCCAACGCTCCACGCCTCAAAGGATAACAACACCGATAGGCGGGCAGAACCTAAATATCACGACAACATCTCCCCAAGGGATGGGAAAGGGGGGAAGGGGGGAAACTGGCAACTCCAGGTGGCAGCCGAAACACGACATAGTCATTTCACGACTGATTTACGCTAGAGGGTGGTAGCGAGCCAGTCAGTCCGGGGGGCCTTACCACCGCATGTGGGGGGATACCTGTGGGATTAAACTAGGTGGTATCCGGGACCTAGAGACCTTCTAAAAGGGACCGGACCTCAGGGCCTCGTCCGTTAACCAGCAGGGTATACCGCTTGCAGGTGAGGTTGACTTGGGCTCTTAAGATGGGATTGAGCCCCTTACACCCCAACGTATTCGCGATAAGTAAATATATTTTCAATATGTGATGTACACATAATAATTGTAACTTTATACGCACCTAAGAAGTTCACGCGGCGATAGTATATAGAAATAGTTGTTATATCAGGCCACTTAGCGTATTGTGTATTACGACAAACTTTGCAATTGCAACTTTCACAACATAATATTCACGGCACGCGGCAGGTGCGTTAACATATTTATTGTACCTTTTCATTACACGAAATTTTACAGATTTGCCTTACGTGATTTTACGTTTAAGAAGGAATCGCGGATCTGCTATTTTAACTGGCTCTCCGCCACCGTAATACCGATATACGGTTAAAAAATTTCACTGTTGATTATATCAAAGTCGGCTACGCTGGTTCGCTAACTAGCCTCGCTAAGGCACGTAATAAACATTACCAGCAATTTGCATGAATGCCAGCGGGTTAGTTATATTTTTTTTAAATTCTGAATGTTAATCTGTAAAGTTTTCGACGACCTTGTATGAACTTGCCTGCTAAGCGAGAGTTCCCGGGTTCGATTCCCGGACGGGGTTAGACATTAAAGTGACAGATGATTGTTTCTTATCGGGTCGTGAAAGTTTGTGAAGTCTAATTGTGTATGCTTGCCACCTCCAACACGGAATCCTAATGCGGGGGTGTGAGTGTGCGAACGTTTATTTATTTATTATTTATTTATATTATGGGCCTCATAACATGAAATAAATACATTTCAATTTCTTATAGGAGGAACAATGAGTTGGATAAATTAAATGAAGTTAGTAGTAACAGGACAGGGTTTATAATAATTTAAATATCTTTAACATATGTATGTACCTACTATGTGGATCAACCCTGTGGTCTTTGAAAGTGAGGGCTATAATTATAATCGACGGTTATAAGAGTAGCGTGTAACTTGACGATTTAATTCGAGTTTATCTTGAACCCAAACTTATGTTCAATTGTTAACTTTTTTGCATATTTCATTTTTACATCTCTACACTATAATGCATTCATATACTCAAATAGAAATTTAAGTTGATCACCGAATCGTTCAAATGACTGAATCAATCAAAATGTTTCGATAAAATCCTTTTTCGAAGTGAGGTCACATCGAAATAACGACCATTATGAACCAGAAATGTGATTCACAAAAAATATCATCGATGTGGCCGTTATTCGACAAGTGCATTGAGATTAATTAATTTAAAGTTTACAATTGGACTAGTTGCGTGAACTACATTTTATTCGTTAATTTGCAAAAATATATGTAGACTATCGATCTATTCCGAGTTTTATTTTTTCTTGTCACGCCTACGCAATAGATTCATCGCAGTTCTAAGAATCAAATCGCAAACAATATTGTAATTAATTCTAAGTGAAAGTGATCGCGCTCATGCGCCGCTCGTGGCGTGTGCCCGGTTGGTACGCTGTCGGCGCGGGGTTCAGTGTTTCATTGCCAAGGACGCCATTTTGCCAGTCAGGGGCGAAACGACCGGTCCGTCCCGCTTGCGTAATTTTTCTGTTGGTCTAGTTAACTGCATAGTTTCTGATGTCGCTATAGCACTTTGGTTTGGTAACAACGTGATACTAAACGACACAGTGCAATATATGATTTCTATAAATGAGTAGGTTTAGTTTACATAAAACATCTTGAAGAAATCCCCTAAATAATGAAGTAGATAAAAACGGCATGAAAATCAAATGCGTAGTTTAAATAAACCAAAGTATGGAAATAAAAATCGGGATTAATTTATACTATTCGTAGTTAAAAACAAATCGATATTTTTTTTTGTTTTCCTGTCCGGGCGCTCTCAGGCCCGGCCCGCGAGCTAAGTTTCCTCTGACATGGTGGTCAGAGCCTTTATTTATCGTTAAAATTGGTTTACAAATTATTGTTACATAGTTAACAAATCGATATTGGATTATTCGAGTAGCAACAAATATCTATCTCTTATTCCGTAACGTCATACAAATAACCTCTAGACACTCGGGTGCCCCGGGGCAAAATGTAGGTTGGCTCGTTTCTCGATGTTTCGATATTCACTGCGCTAATAAACGTTCCCTGGGTGAATAAGTAAATTAACTCTCGTTTCCTCTCAGTTGGATTCATAGGCTATTAAGGATCCATTGATAGATTTTTTTATTTTAACAGATTTGATGTTTCATTTCTGTTAATTGTTTCATCAACTTTGGTTTATCAACGTCAATGGTCTTTGATCTCCTTCCTTCCTTATTAGGATTTAGGTCAAAATAGTTCTTATACAATCTCGATGCTTTCTGAAAGATTAGGTGTGGTTGGATTTTAACTTTCACGAACCGGCGCCGCTCTTTCTTTTACGGTACGGTTGCTGAATGGTTATATCGAAAAATTACTTTTTTTTTTATCAATGCTTTGTCAACCGAGCGCGTCGCTCGCATATTCATAAAACTGACAGTCGACCATAAATACTAGTTTTGTGCGAGCAATTGCCACCGAGTGGTCATTGTGTCGTCTGCATGCAACGAATTTGGTGTGTCATCGTCATAATCCATAACTGCTACAGAGTTGAGCTTGGATTTTTTTGTCAGAATTGATTAACATAAATATTAGAGCGTCATAGAGGATTCATTGCTAGTTTTCCTCAGTTTCTCTTCTTTAAAGAACGTGAATCATTACTTTTTGAAGTTAACAAATATACGCGTTGCTTGCAGGATTCAAACCCAAGCCATTTGATTAGAAAGAGATTGATTATAAAAATGTTTGTTGGACTTCTTAATTTATAATGTCTTCTACTTCAACCGTGTAATAAATAACATAGTTTCACATTACGCATGAACAGCGAGGCTATGTTTCTATAAATTATTGTCCGTAATACCTTACACATTATGTTCGTGTTTGTTAGTTGGGATAGTAGTAAACAAATTTAAAGTTATTCTTTTCCAGGAGTCATGTCACACAAATATCTCTGAGAGAACAGCCGCTAGTAGTCAGTCACTTCATGATTATAAAAACCGAGGAGACCGTTATTCGGTTATTATAATGATGATCCTTAAAATAAATATTTCCGAACGACAATGTATCGTGCCGAAATCATCGAACCGCCTTACTTTGTCCGTTTTCATTGTCGGTTATCGAGCAGCTGCCGAGGCAGGTGTGTTCTGTTCGCCGAAAATCCCTCTCGACAGGCGCATCTGCGGAGCGATGCTCGATGGGCGAAGTGATTGTGTCGCGTTGCAGTGTTTATCCACGTTCATAACGAACCTCGGGAGAACGTCAGAACGGCTGGACCGTTAGTACGAATTGCGTTTAAAGTAATGCGAAAATACTACTATCTTTTTGGTACATAATAGTAAAATAGAAATTTGATAATTTTATACGGTATTCTTTTTTCCGATATGTCATAAGAAGGTGAACAAAAGATAAGGAACGAATTACTTATTAAATCTTTGTCCAGAAATAATCCAGATATTGATGAACGGTAACTCAGCGAAGCAGATGTGAAACGACCTCCACAGTGAGCTACTAATTATTAAAGTACAGTATTAAATTAAATCATTGCTTTAAATTAGAACGGTACTCGTGGTCCAACCGTTTTGGCGTTCCCAATCTCGGACCCTTTGGAATTGCTTTGAAGGCGAAACATTCGGAGCCGTGCCGCGATCGTCTCTAATTAAATAAAAGTTTTGCCGAGAAATCTTTTAGTGCGCTTGCGGCGGTTTTTATTATCGTTGTGTTGTACCTTTGTGCTTATTTTATTTATTTTTAAATCTCCCACTGCCCTTGCATTGTCCTCAATATTTAGCCGCGTGGAGAACGATGAAAAAACTTATCTTGAAAAAAAAAAATACAACTACGACCCCTATTTCTTTCGTTATTAAATTAACGAACCAGTATATTGGGCCAACGTTACTCGGATGTAGGGCATGACCTACTCTAGTTTAGGGGGTGTGTCTATAAGGCATATTGTATTGATCCTCTCACGCCCTTTGTGTGTCGGGCGTGCCCTCAGCAAATTTTGTATGTGTAAGGAATTTGTTTGTTGTACTCGGTTGATAGATTTCAAATAACAATTGTGATACGGTTATAGTTACTGTAGAACGCGTGACTTTCTAGTCGTACACTGAGATATAATATTACTGTGAGAGATTTTAAAAGATTTTTGTTACGGTAATTTCTGTTGTTGTACACTTTTAGGGGCCATACATGATTATTACCTAAACGTATTACGTATTATTTTATTAGGTACTAGCGGCCCGCCCCGACTTCGGTTTGAACAGTTATCTGTCTTAGTAAATACTGAGTAGGTAAGGTATAAGGCATGCTAATTTCTAAATAACATAAAACATAGTAAATGTCATAATGACTCTAGTTAATTTAATATGTAGCCTACGTCCATCTTGAATAATGTACCTTTCAAATGGTAAATGGTAAAAGTTTTTTGCGAATAGAAGCCGCAGTTCCGGAGATTACTTTCCGCATATACACAAACTCACAAAATTCGCATTATATATATATATATATATATATATATATATATATATATATAAATCAAAGTGTAACATGTTTATAATTACGTTTTGTCATGCTGAAGATCAAAATAAGTATTTTAATAAACTTTGGTGCCGTTGCAATGTACATACGTCAAAAATACATTTTATAACACGCTTAATGTTTTAGGACTCTAAAGTTAACAGCAACTCACGGTAGATTTAGCAGTCTGAAAGACAGACTACTCATTAATTTAGTGCATTCGCAACCCATTATTTTCGCACTGCTACAATAAAATTTATGCTATGCTAAATTAGCTCTTGAAATATAGCATAAAATAACCACGCTGTCAGCTGTTATGCTCTGGAACATTCCACGTTGTTTCTACATGGATCCGAACGGTTTTGTTATGTTTCATTAGCCTAGCTGCATTCCCGCTTAGGTAATAAAATTCGCTACGATATATCACAGGGTACTAAAGCTGGGCTTACGAGTAGCGAGGCCAACATTCATGTATGTGAAATCGAGACAAGGTGGAATATTAAATAGAAATTATGTCTCCATATTTATACGATTCAGTGACACGGCACTCCGGCAGACAATCTATGAAATTAATTTATTTCGGGACGGCGGCGGCATCACACGCTCTACACTACAAAATAACAAAAAAATATCTCTTTTATGCTAAGAGTAAGTAACAGCATGTATCTATCTATCTACATATATTAGTAAATCGCGCATTGATTAACGACCGTCAAAATCTTTAAGGACAGGAACGTTCCAAAAAAGAATCTCTTAAAATTGCTCGAAGGAAACAGGAGTGTCCTGAATAGTTCCCAATGCATTCGCGTTGACAGCGCGGTGAGCCGAGTGCCGGCGCCGCCGCGGTCGCTAATTGCGCGCGCGAGGAAAGCGCAAGGCGCAGATAGACGCCGCGCCCTCGCCTGCCGTTGCGCCCGCCTGCGCCCCACTGCATGCCGCTGGGCCTGTGTGCTAATTATGCACGATGCTGCTATGCCTGTTATGTGTTGCTATTTTAATAAGTTTATTTTTTTAAACGTATAACGTGTATGTGCTTCGATAATGTCATAAAAAGCTTAGGATTATATACATACATATGTGAGTAACAACATCGCTAAAAACGCATGTGCTGTGCTCCTGAAACCCAAAGATTTGTCGACTTCTCTAATGCTGGGTTATTTTAATTTTCATGTAAATTGCGATACAATTCTAGAGTCACTTGTGCTCATGATTACTAATGACGAAATATAAAAGTGTTAAGAGGCAAACATAAACAAAGTTAGGCAACCGTTAAGGCTTACCATTTATTATTTACAAAATATTTTACAAGCATACAGTACAATACATTCGACATTAACAAAGTCTACCAGCGCCCACTCTTCAAACTATCTCGGAGTCTCACGGTAATTATCTAAACTTATCGCGGAGGTGTCGAATGGAGGAGCGTCGAGCGCTCGCTGGCGCGGTAATTCATGCACGGGAGCAATTACAGTGACTAAATGCGCTGCTAACGGCCACTCCTCGAGATGTTTATCGCTCGCAGTTTGTCGGCCCGAATTGTCCAATTACACGACTCCACAAATTATGTGCATCAGGTCGCGTGGCGGCTGGCGACGCCGGCTCAAACTGACCGCTCGGGAGGTGTAGTTTATTGCGTATTGTACAAGGATTTGGTTTTATTAGATTTTTAATTACGTTAAAAACACTGTAAAAGATGCACGTACGTCTTCAACTTTCGTGGGTTTATTAAAAATAACAAGAATCAGTAACGATAAACAAATAGTGCAATGACTGTGATGAACTTACAGTATTTCCTCAGTGAGTATCTTGAATTGAATACTTTATTGACGCGGTTCAGATACGTTTACTTTAAATTTTGATTAACGAGGCTGATTGATTTCAAATTGAGACTTTCCAATTGGCTATGATCAGCCACAAGGCACATCCGATGCAAGCCACCGTTAGTTTCACTATTCGGTTGACTCATCCCAGAGGAATCATCAGCGAATGATTCTAATAGTAATATTATATTATTTATCTTTACTTACAGGGGTAAATTTGCGTCGGTGCGCAAGATCCGGCACCTGGTGTCGGGCGAGGAGTACGCCGCCAAGTTCATCAGGAAGAGGCGGCGCGCGGCAGACACGACGCGCGAGATCCAGCACGAGGTGGCCGTGCTCGCGCTCTGCTCGGACTGTACGCGCGTCGTGCGCTTGCACGAGGTGAGATAAACGTCCGCGCTGTCCAGTTAGTTTCTAGGTGAATATCTGTCACACGAGCAAACGGCTGAAATCAAACACGTTGTCAACCGCCATTCGACAGGATTCAGTGACGTCACGATGGATTGCCTGTAGAAGCGGCTTGACAGCTTCTACAGGCAATCCATGCTAGGGCCAAAACGGGCACAGCGATGTGGTGCCCCTCAAGGTCGTTCACGTCTGTTGATCGATCAAACCTGCCGCACTGTAAGCAAGTAAGGTCGACGCACTGACAAATAATCGGTCAAGTATGTATCAGTTGAGGGTGTACTATGTCTTCACTGCGGCCGTTACCCCCAAATTTGATTTTTATTCCTCTCTCTCTCTCTTACATTCGAGTTAGATTCTATTCGTAGCTGGTATGATGATGAAACCGTGTGAGCCCTGATGAGATTAATGGGCGACCAATTAGCTTCAGAGTGAACTAGCATTAATGAGGAAGTAAGTATGTGATATATTATTGTAATTAAGTGTTAAGATTAAAGTCTCGGAACATTCATATGTTATGCTAATTAGCACTGTGATGTAAACGCGCAAAAACAACAGTTTGAAGACGTAAAATGTTAATGGGAGACTTCTATTTTTGGACATGAATAGGTTATTTTGATTGTAGTTCAAAGCACTATTCTAGGCATTTTTTTTTAATCATATTGACGTCTCTTCTCGTTTCTTCTTTCGATGTAATGATGACCCCAATGAGATAAGTCTCCGTATAAGAAATGTTACTAGTGGTTCGGGTTTTGATTCCATTCTGATGCGGATCATAATGTAACAACGTTTTGTAAAACTGACACAAAGTCAGGGGACAGCGTGTTTTGGGGCGTAAGGGGATCAATCCTTCTTTATTTACAAGCCAACCAACCTCCCCTGCCCATGGTGCACCATGCTAAACAACGGACGAGGTTATGGCAAACGGACCCTCCTATTAGAGGTCGCTGTGCTCTGTATCACCCAGTTAAACCCGACGGAACTTGTATGTTTGAAGGATATTTTTCCCGTCTGACTAGCTACCATCCTCCTTTTAAAATCGACCGTCAAATATTTCATACATGTTTCGTTCGCAGTGTTATCCACATCCTCTTCGGTAGGGAACGCTTCGTGGAGGTATTACTTGGTGTTTCTGAAATCCATGGTGACCGCTTACAATCAGGTGGTTCCTATGCTCGTTTGTCGACTAGTTACATAAAAAAAATTAAATACACTTTTCGTATTGTGGTTAGCCAATTAAGTGAGCTACGGAATTAACATTTCTGGCTGATACCCGGGACTTTAATCCGTTATTGATAGACGTCATATATTTCTCAAATTTTCAGGTATACGAGACCCGATCAGAAGTGGCCATAGTGTTGGAGCTGTGCGCTGGCGGTGAGCTGCAACGTCTACTGGACGAGGAGGAGCGGCTCTCCGAAGGCGCAGCCCGCCGAGCGCTGCGCCACGTGCTAGAGGGGCTGGCGCATTTGCACGCGCGGCGCGTGGCCCACCTGGACCTCAAGCCGCAGAACCTGCTGCTCTCCGCGGGCGGGGAGGAGTTGCTCATCTGCGATTTTGGCATCAGCCGCGCCATCCAGCCAGGCGCGCACGTAAGGGAGATACTCGGCACGAGGGACTATGTTGGTGAGTTCTCTAAATGTTTCTATGCTTAGTATACCTAACATACAAGAAAGTAAATTTTTATTATTACTTTTACAATCCATAAGAATATTAACTTTCCATCATATTTATTACATTAACACAAAGTAACTGGATGTCATGAGCGGCTTATCCATCGCCATTAATCACCATAATATCAGCTCAGACAAATCATTGAAGTCATTAAATTATAAATTTCATAATGGCGTTTCCGTGTCACGAGCTTGCGTAATTACGAGCGATGCGTCATCCCTATACGTGATCCACTTTCTTGTGAATGTAACAATGGTTAACTCTATGGCAGCCTATGGCGTTATACGTTATGACGTCGATTACGTGGTTCGTAACATAATGGATAATCCGTTGTGCCATAAATCGTAGCTGCAATAACAGGTGATCGCATTAAAAACGAAAAATTGGGTTACTGAAATCACTGAGTAACTTGCATTGCAGTGTTGTGCAAATTTCTTAAAATGTCTTGGATATTTGATTAAACACTAAACTTGATGGTCCACTGTGAAGCATGGATCTCTTATAGTTGACTCGTACCCTTCATTACGCCATTTTAAAACAGGTAGGGTGCAAGGGTAAACGACTAATGCAAGTGTTAGAAGTTCTTATGTCCACCGTAAGGCCTCTGTCGTTTGGTTGACAACTATTACCTCATAAATGGGATTTACAGAGTAACAAATGTTTCAAATAACAAAATCAATCATGGAATTGCGACTAGCATTCGTCCATTTAACTCTCGACCGCTATCGAAGCCATCGAGCAATCAGTGCGTCAAAGGCTAATTACACCAAATTTAACTGCGATTTTTTGTTTTCTCCAGCGCCAGAGATCCTATCGTACGAGCCGCTGTCACTCGCGGCGGACATCTGGTCGGTGGGCGTGCTCGCGTACGTTCTGCTCAGTGGCTACTCGCCGTTCGCTGGCGACACCAAGCAGGAGACGTACCTGAACATTGCGCAATGCCAACTGTCCTTCCCGCGGGACCTGTTCCGCGGCGTGTCGCAGCGCGCTATACAGTTCATCAAGGAGACACTTGTTGTTGATCCAAAGTGAGTAGCGAAGCGCGAGGTTGTCGTTTTCGACGTTAGGATTTTAGCATTATTAAGAGAGTGCCATATGGCCCATAGTTATCGGACACGGGGTAAAATAAAAGCTAGTGAGCCAATTAAAATAAGCTTTATGTCAATAGCATTAACGTATTAAGGGCGATAACTACTTCACGAGACTCCGCTCGGCGTGGACGATTTAGGTTCAATATCGGTTGATATGGGGAAATCTTAATCTTATTATTAACTATAATTATAACACTACTAGGCTCAGGTCTTCACTCTCAAAATACTCTCACGTACGAGTATGTAGAGGCGAACTAGGTTTTACCCGTGTTGCGTTTGGCATGGACAATTGGACGTCACAAACAAGTTCTTGCCGGAAAGAAACATTTAGCTGTCACATAAAACTGTGCACCAATCAAGATTCTAATCAGGGACCCTCCGTACGACGCTCCGGGACGCTCTGTAGGCTCTCTCGGAAACGTACGGAGTCGTCAACAAAATGGTTTTGCCGAATGCGAGCACGCAAATAACAAACAATTGGAGAATTATTGCTTTAGACAATTTTAGGGTATGCAGATTTTATCGAGTAAGAGATAATTGATTGCAATACGCGTATAACAGTGAAAATTTTAAGTTGTCTGAAGATTCTAACCCAGGTCTTTCATCCGAGAGATGTGTTCAAATCACTAGGTCTGTGCGCTGTATTCATCGCGTATTGTTGATTGAACATGACAAGTAACTTAGTAGGTGTGAAAACCAAACGTTTACCATATCTTTTACACCTAACACATATCAATTACCTCAGATAAGGCAACACAGCTCGCGGTTTTAAGCGCTTAGCTCGAGTAGGTAGGTACCTATGCTCCTGTTGTCGAGTTCTATTTATGACCTGTGGTTATTGCAGTACATATTCTGCTCTAACTGCTAAAGATGCGCTGCTAAAAATTACCGTTTTTTATAAAGTTACCGGTGAAAGGTGTATATAAAATTGAATTTTTCAACGTAAAATTTAGGCATTTCATTCGTTATCTTAGGAAACGCAAATGTTTTTGAACTTATAGTTAAAACTTATTGTATTGATAACCCCGCTTATATGAAATACTCAAAGGCGCGGGTCGCATTCAAATATCAAGCAGGTGTGATTATCTTATGCCGATGCCTCAGTTTTCTGTGTTTATTGTGACTGCAATATTCAATGCAACTTTGAATTAGATTCTCATTGGAATAATAATAATTCATGTAAAACATGTTTGTCACAGTATTTATCTAACTATCTAACTAATTCCTTCTTAATTATGTACTTTGTTGCGGATAGCATCATTCCAATTACGTGGACATGTTTCTGGTTGTTTATAACTAATGATGTGTTTCCTGTGCAGGGGTCGTCTCACAGTGGTAGAGTGCCTGGAGCACCCCTGGTTGAAAGACGAGTCGGACATCCCGAGTGCCATCGTCGGCGTGGGCTTCGGCGCCGCCGAGCTGGGCAGCGACGACGACGCCGACGCGGACCTCGGCCTCCGCGTCACGGGCGTCAATGGGGCTAGCTTTAATGTCGTGAACGGTGGAGTGAACGCGGTGAATGGCGCTAATGGAGTTAATGTGAACGACGTGAACGGCCATAACGGATGCAACGGCCACGACGCGGCCAACAGTTGCAATGGCACTAACGGCACTCGCGAGGAACCAGGTGAGATTTGTAGTTTTGAATTGTGGGGTGAAAATCGACAATGGTGATGGCAGGGGTTATCTGGGGGCAACTGTGAACGTGCGCGGGTTACGTGACATTTTCTTCATAAGTAGCGTTGTCGGTAAAACTAGTCGCGTCTCAACGATAGACCAAGTAATTACATATGTGTGATAATAAGAAGTGTTTCCTATTACGTAGCCGGGAGCCTTGTGGTTTTATACGGCCCGCAACACCCAAGGTATCATCGTTTTTATTTTGATGCCTCTATGGTACTGAGATAGAAGTCTGATTATATTAAGTGATACAAGGGCCAATAGAAGGGACGGAGCTCCATAGCTTCGTCCATTGTTAAGTAAGGGGGTTTTTGGGGTGTAAGGGACTCCAGCCACCCATAAGCCAACTTACTCTGCTCGTGGTGAACCCTATCGGATGAAGGATAAGGCCATAACAATGGTCTCTTCTGTTGTCTGTTGATCTTTATCAGCCAGTTTAATCCCGACCTCCTTCCTCTATGAACCTCCTTGTAAAATGGACCATGAAATGTATCATACGTGTTTCAGTTGTAGTGCCGCAGAATCAGCAATAATGCGGGTCACTCGCTGCGCTTTCGGTCGGCAACGTATCAGTGACGTTTGACGACCCCATAGCCTGGTTGGTAGTGACCCTGCCTGCCGAGCAGGTCCCGAGTTATTTTCCCGGCCGGGGCAAACATTTATGTGATAGATAAATATTTGTTGTCGGGTCATAGGTATTTGTGATGTCATATTTTTGTATGTCCATGCCACCCGCAACACAGGGAATCCTAGTGCGGGGGTGTGAGTGTGTGAACGTTTATTTATTTATTTATGTCTTTGATGGTCCATGGGCGACGGTGACCGCTTACCATCAGGTGGATTTTTTGTTTATTGCATGTTATTGTTCATTAGCAGAGTGCCGGCCGGTGGGAGGGGCGG
>PDGT01000001.1:16387713-16533440 GCA_003671415.1 Megathymus violae
CGCGGGGCGTTTTTTTAACCTACTGTCTAGCCCGCTGGAGAGTACAGTACACATAAGTAAAACAAATAAAATGACAGTTGCGGCGGTGACGGACAATTATTTAAATGTCAAATTTCATTTATAAACAGTCATACAGCTGCGAACAATTCCGAGGGGAAGCCTTTTGAGCGACTTTGCAGCACAATGTGAAAATGTATTTTTTATTATACATATATTACAACAAATTAGTTAATTTTGTAACAGCTTATGTCTTTTAATATTACTTTAATAACTACTTTATTTTTTTGTGTCCTTATCTTTTCATTTTTAATATTTGTTATTAGTTTCTTGCTTTATAAGATTTAAGGTCAAATTATTTGATATTCTTCTTGGTTGTATCATTCGTAAGGCCAAATTATTTGATATTATTCTTGTTTGTTGTGCTCACGACGCATTAATAAATATTTTTCTTTCTTTCTTTCTTTCTTTCATTTGACGGTAACGGTCACTGCTGTCCTTGGACATTAGTAATACCAGAAAGGGTAACGCTCTGTCAGTCTAACGAATCGATGAATCCATTCGTTTATTATTAGCTCTTTCAATCAGGATGCATGTAAACACACAGTCGACCGCCGGCGCGCCGACGACTCACTTGTCCCCCGCGCCGCCGGCGGGCGCGGCGTGGTTGCTGACGTTGGGCGGAGTGACGATGTCGTCGCGCCGCTCGACGCGGATGCGCGACTTGCTCTGCGACGACGTGCTGAAGCAGCTCTCGGAGCCGCCCGGCTGCGAGCCCAGCGACTCACTACAACGATACCTCATCACTCTTAGTGGTGACCATAAACCATTGACGTATATATTATATGCAAAAGATGATACTATATTATAAATATACAACAAACAATCAAATAGATTATGAAAATAAAATCGTTTATGATGGTCGAATCGACTTTAACAACGGATCCGATTGTGGCACTCCAATCGACTATAAGAACGGAGTAGATCATGTCGACCAATGTTAAAATGACAATTGCGAGAAAGTCGATACTGTTATGAGACTTTAAGATTATTCATAAAATTTCAATGAAATGTGAAATGAAATTCTTATACTAATCTATTGAATATATTTATGTATAATATACGGACATACACACAAGCACACGCTTGCGCTCTACTGTCCTCTTCTGTACTATTGTAATATATACATTTTACACGTATAATGTGAATCCGTTATCGGTTTATAGTTTAAAAAGACTAGATTTAGAGATAGGCTAAGAACAAATTGTCTGTTTAAATAAATAAACAACATTCCCGTCAACTGACTTGGCGTCGGCCTGCGTGAGCGGTATGAAGACGGGCGTGATGCGACGCTTGCCGTCCGACGTGCGCGTCTCGATCTGTCGGTCCATCGGCCGGAAGGGCGCCGCCCTCCCGCAGCCCTGCGCCACCGGCGACGGCGTCGACTGTGGCATCTGAACCGACCCCACGTTTAGGATGGAAAATATTGTGAGAAACACTGTGTTATTGAGAATTTTCTATAACGTCCATGAAGGTGTGTGAAGGTCACACGCATTTTTAGTGTTATCAACGAGCGATATTAATTATATTGAAATAATATAGAAACGAACATAATAACGCAATTATTAATTTTGCCGGAAAGCTTAAACCTTATAGGACTTAGATATAATAACATATACACAGTATCACCATTACCTGAGACTTGGTGCCCTTGGGCGTTGTCTCCAGGGGCGGATCTCTCTTGGCCTCCTGAGCCTCTCGGGCCAGAATTATCTCGGGACACTCGATCAACAAGTTCGAGGAGGGATCGCCACCAGACACACTTGTCGGACATTTGCCGTAGATCTTCTTGTAAAACGCGTTCTGAAAAAAAAAATTATTTTGCGTTTTTTTTATCATTTACATACATAATTCCAAAATATATTACAATTCATATCCGTTTATACTAAGGTTATGCCTAATTACATTCCCAATAAAAATGTAGTCCTGGATGGTAAATAGCTTTAACTGAATAAAAGCCTATTCAATCTTAGATATTTTCTCCGCCATATGTGATCTACAAACCACAGAAATTATTGTTATTTCCAAGCACTGAGATGCAACAACCTAAATTTTATCGGTATAACAAATTACGAATGAAGCATCCTTTAAAAATAAATATCAAATTTATTTTAACACGATTTGATTTACGGTGGAATTTGCAATGTCCCGCTCCAAGTGAAACATACAACGGTTTTCTCTAGCGGAATTAACACTCACCTTTTCTTCTACAGTGAGAGGTGCACCGATTTCCTTATTGGTGAACTGAATACAAGCTACCGTCCCGTCCGAGCTGCAGGCCAGTAGGTTGAGACCTGGAAAAAAACATTACAAAACATCGTAAACAGTAATTGTATTACAATCGATAATTGTCTCGCTGCTGAGCTCGAGGGTCAAGGCAATAGTCCGTTACACTGACCAAGCGCAGATTGGTCATTAAACACAACATCTTTGACAACATTATGGAGAACTCTCACTTATGCAGGTGTCCTTACTATGGTTTTATCTTCAATAAAGCAAGTAATTTTGAATCAAAAAGTTACAGGTACATGCAGGATTTGAAAACGAGCCTCCAATGAAACCGACTTTTAAAATTTTCACGCCCATTCCAGTGCATCGTCGGAGTACTTTAAACTGTTCATCTACATCCTTACGGTCCAGTTAAGCGTGTTGTCTGCCACGGTTATTAAACAAGCGCTTGTGGGAAGCTTTCACCTTCATGGTAGTCTTACACCTTGGATGGTTGCCGTCTACCAGCCTAAATACGGTCGCGTAGAATAATGAGAATTTATAGTCTGCTACATCTGCGCTTTGGTGGACTATGGTGGACATTCGTGAAACTTCGAGCTGGGGATGTTGCAACGCTCACCGTCGGAGCTCCAGGAGAGATCTAGTACGCTGTCGTTGAACAGCTCGTGGATCACCACTAGAGGGCGCTTCAGGGACGTGAGCCAGATGGACAGCGCGCGATCACGAGATCCGACTGCTGCGCAGCAGCACTTTTTTCCCTCCTTCACGAATATGTTGCTGTTGAAACGCTGTGAAGATAGACCAAATATTTTAGTTGGACGAGTGACGTCAGGGCTTAGTTATCTTGCTTCAAGAATTTGTTGTTAGAATGATGAGATTTATGAAGATGCCATAATTTTTGCTACCCATTAAGTATTACAGAAAATGATAATATGTTGGCTTTAGTCGGGAGCGAGTTGGTAATTCAATGGTTGGCCGCTATCGTAGGTAATATTCATAAAAACGCGTAACTAAAACTGGTGGCTATTTCATGGATAGATGTGTAAATTTATGTAATAAAATTTCTTTAGATTTTACGGACATGCCATACGGTTTAATCAAAAACTCAAGTAAGAAGAAAGGTTATTTCAAACTAGATGATAACTTTAAAGACAGGCCTGTTTGGACATTAATTTAATATATAACATCATTATGCTGAGTTTAAACATCTATTTATTTATTTATTTCGGAGAGCGAGCGGTGCCCAAAAGGCGCCGTTAACGGCTCTGTGACTCACAGCGCAAGTGACAGCCTTCCGATGTCCCACGAAGTCCTTGTCGCAGCGCCAGCCCTCCCGCTCCACGACCTGCGCGGTGGGACCGCCGCCGTTCATCGCGTGCGCCGACAGTACGTACTGTCCGTCGGGGGACCACGACAGTCGCAGCACGTGGGTTGTCCCTGCGATAGTAAATTTTTAGTCTGAAAGTAGCAAATGACAAATAAGCAGTGAAAGGTTGCCAGTATGATCTAAGGCTAAGCCTAGTAGACTGGTGTCAGCAAATATTTGTAAAGGTGTTTCTACAAAACATCTACATCATTGTTTAAAGTTCTAGTTTACTATATTAGAATACTGACAGCTATCAAACACTGAGTGTATACAGATGCAATTAGTACATATTTACATATATTTAAATATTCTACATAGTTGATTTTATAGTTACAAAATTATGACTTATGCATGGTTTCATTATTACGTAATGAAAAGAGATTGATAAATGATTACCCCCACACTCTTCAAACGCATCAGTTATGAGAGTTTCCTGTGCCCAGTCAGTGGTCTTCCAGACCCGTAGGGATTTATCATCCGACTGTGACGCTAAATATTTGCCAACCTGAAATACAAAAAAGAAACGTGAGTAACAATTTTAATATACCTTAAATTTTGTATTAAAATACAATTTTTAAAAAATTATAAATACTTCCCATAACCTAACCTAACATTTCTTTTTAATCTTGTCTCTAATGAAATCTTCATTCAAAACTTTCAACTGTGCAATAAAGCAAATTACTATTTGTAAACATTCATTTTTATGCATTTATGCATTAGCTAAGCTAATGCCTATCTACATTAGCCAACGTCACATACAAAGAAATATTATTGACTCTGAATTTTAAGGACTCACAGGATCCCAAGCCACACCCTTTACAAGACCCGTGTGACCGGTCAGCACACACAGCATCTCCGGGAACTTCTCAGCATTCCAGATGATAATGGTGTTGTCCACACTACAGCTGGCGAGCCACTTGTCTAAAGGTGACCATGCCAGGTCTAACACATCACCTGAAATAAAAATTTATAGAAAGTTACAATGTTGTCAACATAAACTTCACTGCATCAGAAGTCCTAATAGAAACACAATTTACAATTTATAAAATTATTAATTAAAAAAATTCAGGATAAAGTGTACTTCTGTTTCCGTGTAAATAATATTTTAAATATCTTAAGTTTCACTATATTGTTCATTAAATCATTTTAATTATTTTAGTAATATCTTAATTAGTATTAGTAAATCTAAGCACATATTTATCATAATATTAACATAAACAGGCAGTAGGTCATACAATATTTAAATTATTGATTCTGTTTTATAATCAATTAACAAACCGTTTAATTGCTTTGCATATACATATTTGCACATATAACAATATAAATATAATTTGTTAGGATAACAAACCATTTAAACAATTTCAACAAAGTATAAAGTAAAAGTTTATCAGTTGATTTCTATAAAGTTTAATTACAAAGGCAATTCAAATAATACTTTACACATTCTTATAATTGCATATAATTTGCTTTCATGATTACCAGTTAATATCTAGGTCTCTAGTTGGAAAATAACAATATAATAACTTTATAGAATAACATTGTTATCTTTTATTTTAGTTTTATCTATAAATAAAATAAACTCTAAATATATTATTATTTTGTAGTAGAGTTGTATGATTATTATTGCGCTCATTAAAATTAAAATTTACTAAAATGAAAATTCTATGAGCAATGAAACATAATACCTGCATGTCCTCGTAGAGTAGACAGACATCTCCAAGTTTCTCCCTTTGTTTTCCCGGTTGCACCCACAGCAACACTTAGTCCCCAAACCATGACAAGTTTGTCATCTCCCCCAGATGCCAAATATCGTCCACTGTTGCTCCACCGTACACAATTCACACAAGCTGCAACCAAGTATATTAATTTAATATATATTTACAGAAGAATCTAGCATGTCTCTCTTGCTAATAAGCTACTAACATCAATGAACACAATCACTATTAATCAACAATTACATATAAAGAATCTATGATACTGATACTTTTGTTTTTCCCTTTATATGACATTATAGCATAAAAACATGCAAAGTCCATACAGAATACTTGTGGTAAAAAAGAAATCTAACCTAGATGGTTGTCCATTTGGCACAGCATTTTAGGAACATTCGGGTCTAATTCCGCAGCCTCATACAAAACCGGGTTTAAATTCCAAACCACAACTCTGCCGGAGTCCCCACCTTGCCCTCCGGTCGCAAACCGCTTCCCCGTAGGGTGAATATCAACAGAAAATATAGGTTTATCTGAAAAACAAAACCATGAACTAACTCCTAGCCCAGCCGTTTTACACAAATAAAACCGACAATCAATTAGATTTATGCTTCTTACCATTGTGATTCACCCAACAGGGCTTTAAGAGCTTCATTTATAAAATATTTCAGTGTCCACTATTGAAAACTTATCGAAATTATTTATTTATTTACGGTTATTTATTTATTAACATAAATGACAATGAATAGCCATAGATTATAGACTTAATATATCTATGTGACAGTGGTCGCGCACACGAGAGACGTGCGAGGTTAAGAGTGTGCATTTACGTGTCGTGTTAATCTTAAAAATATTTTAATAGGCCGGTTATAGAACTGTTAATATTAATAAACTTTGTCCAGTTTTGGGGATGCTTAGGATTTTAAAGATTCTTCACTGCTAATGGAAACTTTTATTTGTATTTTTTTTTCTTAATTATTATTTAACCAGTTACTAGTTAGTATACTGTATGTAACATTAATGATGACGCCAAAACGATATTATTCTTAGATTGCTGTAGTTTTATCATGATGTCAAAATATTAAAATGAATGATGAATATGACGAGCTTGTCGCCCGTCGTCTTACACGGTATCGTATTTATTTCTCATAAATAAGTTAAATGTATAATCTATGGTGTGGAATTGCGTCTATTACTAGACTGTGCAGCATGTTATGCTTGTGGCAGGTTAATTTGTTCAAAGTCTGAAACAGCATTGAAAGTTGAGAAACGGACTATTTAAAAGCGGCATGAGAGGAGCGAACACATTAATACCAGCCCGATTCCTTACACTCCTCGGCCATTTATGTGTGCTGATAACATTACTATGGGAGACAAAGCAGAGTGTAAAACATTGTTTGCCCAGTCAACATCACGACAATTTCTTCCAGATATATCACAGCCGGTGAGTAATATTTGTTTATTGTCATTGTATTTCAGTCGTTACTACTAAACTGTGTAACTTTTCTTTGAAGACCATAGTTCTTATTTATACTTTCAGTGATGATATGTAGTGGTGCATACATTACGCTACTATTATGACGTCTTTATGCGGCATTTATTTTCTACTGTTGTGGTCAATGTGTAAAATACATAGTACATACAAGACAACAAAAAAATATTAGAATTTACGTAGTTAATAGTATAGTCATACTCAGTAATATTATAATTTGGCATCAACCCATTCGGCATCCCATTGGAGGGCATAGGTATTCTGATAATTAAGTAGTATTCGAGCATATTCCTTTAATATGGTTGAAAAGTATCATAGGGTGCGAAGAATTTATGACCAATTTTTTAATTAAAGGGAATTTGCCCACTAACTGTCACACTGCTCTACAATGTATGTGGAGAAGTATTAGCAGTAGTAAACTCAAGTGCCTAAAATACTTTTGCCATCTATAAAGGCTTCAAATTTGGCTCAACAACTGCTGTTAAATGGTCCTGAGGAGACCAACTGCCAAAGGTGGATTAAGAAGCATAGAAAAGTTCAAGAGATTTTGGTACTGGTCATTCATCCAAGTCTTTGAATGTACTTTAAGTTGCTTGACTCAGTCGATTGCTAGTGATTAACACAATATCATATATCATTACATAAGTTCAAGTTAAATATTATATTACATTAAGCGCACTTACAAACAGTTGTTGTTCCAAATATGGCTGTGTTATGGTTTGAATAACTGTTAAATACACTGTTATCCACATAAAACAATAAGAAATTTCAGTTTATAGCACTATATTCACTGAAATCGAATTAATTCATACCCAGGGCTTAGGCGCTTGAGCGGTTAATCTTTGAAAGGCTTACCAGTATGTAATGGTTTCTCAAAACCAGTGCTAAAAATACCCACTTAAAAACCCTTTCAAGTGTAAGCGGTTCTGGACCCTGTTTGATAGTAATCTTTCCACAACAGGTGCACTTGATTTATACAAGTATTGCAATATAAAAAAAAATTAAATTAATTTCATTCAAGTTTATAGTACTTTGTACTTATTTTTGGAATATTTTTATAACCCAAAAGCCAAGCTATCCTGGTGCAATTGTCATGCAATTGACTTAGAGAAATAGACATCCAAGTGCTAAGGCATTTAATGATATCTAGTTTGCTCTTACTCATATCACTTATTGGTTGTATAACAACAATCACTTATCATAATTTAGGCCATAATGTGACAACCTATCAAAGAACAAACATCACCATGTCAGTTGAATCCAGAAATTTTACGGAATTTTGAACTCCAGACCATAATAATATTCTTAAGAAAGGGAAATATGCTGTAAGACAATTTTGAAGAAATGACATTGGTTCGTGAGGATTCTCCGCCTTCATATACAATGGTGAAAATGTGGACCCACTTATTTCAACAATTACATGAAAGCTACGAAGCACTATCTAAGAGCAGGCTGTCCTGTCATGGTAGTGACAGGAAAATCTTCAAAAAGTAGAAAAATTTGATGACTTCTTTGGTCGATCATTATTGAATTGTAATTTTTCTAATAATAAATTCTAATCGAAATAAATGGTAGCAGATAGCTGAACAACTTTAGGTTAACAAGGAATGTCTTGTAGAATTTTTATATGAATATTTACATATGAAAAAAATTGAGCGCGCTGGGCACTGAGTATGCTCACAAGGAACGACGCAGTGACGACTCGCAAGCTACAAGGAGCGTTTTTTAGCTACCAGATGATGAACTTGACGAAGTTTGTGATCGCATGATCACCGTGGGCTAAACATGGATTCGTCAGTGGACATGGGTAATATAGTTAAATTCCTTGGATCACTTCTGTAACTCAGACGCAGCTTGCTGCGCCGGCACTTTAAGTTGACTCAAAATTGCGCCATAGCGCATTAACAAGGATCGGATCGAGTGAGTTGTAAAGCGCAGATACCACATCATAATCTGTACCACACGCTAGCGGGGCTTTAGGTTAAATAACACATGTATTGGCTCTACGATTAAATGAGTAAGAGAATGAATGAGACCGGTCAGCTCACGGTGTTTTCACTCATTGATTGTATTAAATTGAGATATTGACCGGTTGTTGTTTTGTGATTTATGACGAATAACACCGCGATATATGGAGTCGCTGTTTGAGTGATATTGCGCAGTGCATTAATCCATTTCGGGTAAGTGATTAAACTCAGTCGGCGCAGTGTACTGAATTGGCGCAAATGCGCAACACAACGCTCCACTACTCTCCTGTATGATTCAGATTCCAGAATCTGAACAAGAGTCCATGCAGTGGATTAAAATAGAAGACTAAGAAGTTGAACGTACCAACTTATAAGAGCCTATTCACTCTCCTATTGAAGACTCCTACATTATAAGAAGGCGGGAACACCGACGCGGGAAAGTTATTCCAGTCCTTTGCAGGGCGCACAATAAATGACGACGCAAACCGCGTCCTCCGTATAGGTGGTATTTTCACTACGTAAGGATGAATAACCGCCGTATGTCGAGTTGTTCGATGGAGAAACGGCGATGGGGAATTTACTTCGAACACTTCCTGCTTCATAAATATAGTGGGTCAGAGAAAGGTGCTGTGCCAATAGTCTAAAGATATATTTATTATACTAGCTGTGCCCCGCGACTTCGTCCGCGTGGAATTAAACAATAAAAGTAGCCTAAGTTACTCCTTATTACATCAGCTACCTGCCAGTGAAAGTCCCGTCAAAATCGGTCCAGCCGATTCAGAAATTAGCTGGAACAAACAGACAGATATACAGACAAAAATGGTAAAAAATGTATATGTACCGTATGTAGATTCATATGCATGTAGTAAAAAGCGGTTATTTTAATATTACAAACAGTCACTCCAGTTTTATGTATTAGTATATACATACAAGGGGGGCTGAGTTTCTTTATATATTCGATGTATAAGTCCAGGGACTAATTAGTTGTGAAGTGAGATCTATGCAAATTGTAGTCTTTAGGGAAGTGTAATGATCTATATCTGTCTACTAAATCTATTTGTCTATCTATCTATTAAAACTGTAGGCTCTGTCTGTACATAAAACTTTGCTGTCATATTCTTTGATCAATATTTGTTTTGACTCCCTCATTGTTTTATGTCCAAAAATCTGACATTTTCAAATTTTTTATCTGTCTGTCTATCTGTATCTGTATGCCCTTCTTTAACTCAACAATGTGTTGACCGATCTTGATGAAAATCAGTATATAGAAACGACCTGTGTTTGCGCAAATGGTAAGCTATGTAAGATGCCAATATACCTTAAGATTATCATAAAAAGTTGAACCATTATTCTCGTATTACTTCGGCAGCCATATTCATGTTTCTTTCCTTGTGTGTGTGTATGTGTGTGTGTGTGTGTGTGTGTCATAATAGTACTATGGTTTTCTACAATTTATAAATACAGTATTGATTTTTCTTTTAATGATTGTAATTTGTTTGTAATATATAGAGTTTAAATGTATGTAGTTATGTTAATAATGATTATTCTTGGGTGTTGCTTTAATCCATGTAAATTTTCGATTGTTGTTAAACAGATAAGAATAAATAAATAAATATTACAAATTAAATACATTGTGTGATGGGGAACTAGATTAAAACAAAACTGGAAACTATTTAAATATCCGCGCAAACGACGCTGCGGACTGCTAGTACGTACATAGAATATTTACTTGCACCTATTAATTGCTTTGAAGAACAAAACTTACAATCTCTTTATGAGTTTATGATATTGTTTAACTTTAGAGTTAATACACTATTGTCTAGGATTAATTGTTTTATTACACCGATTATGCACACCACACAAGTTGCAACAAAGAAAATATTGTTTGTGTGCTATGCATATTAGTTAGAATGTGACGCAATAAGACTATGTAACAAGTTATTATTGAAATAAGTAATTATAGTTCTCCGTCATATATTATATTTGCTCAAATAAATTATTTGCTTTGATAATACATCACTTTTATTATTTTATCCGTTTATTTATTTACCTTATTAGTTTATTTAATTGAACACGGTTTCGATTCTGGAGTTGAAACTTTGTTTTTGTTAATTATTTGTAGATAAATAAAGTGACGATGAAATGTCTGCAAAATAAAATGTGTTATTGTGTAATGTATAATGTTACGGCCTAAATTTTATTGGTGAGTATAATGGAAATTTCAATATCAAAATAAATATAATATTAACTGTGTCATAACAATCAAATCGAGGCACCGTTTTAGGTGAAACAAAATATTTTAGGAAGGGCAAACATCGGAATTTTAAGGTACATACTTCTAAATATCAAGTTGTATCAACCAAGGAATATGTTTCGTATTATTAATAGGCCAATGTCTCCTGATAAAACGTGGCTAAAAACCACAGAGTAACGATTTATAAGAGTGGCAATGCTGTGAAATTATTTTGATTTCTAACCTTTTTTTTGTTTTAATAGCCACGAGACTTGGACAGGCTAATTAATATTTAAGGGATTATCACCGCTATACATATATATTATATAACAAAGAAAGAAAAAAGAATGAAATCGTGTCAACCTATCTGTTGCTCTCCGTAACTCTCCGTATCCGTAAACCGAAATACAATACCTTGAACACGTTACGATGAATCATAGAAGGAGTCTAGTATCTGGCTTGGTAAGCAAAGAACACTACCGTGCACAGCATGAGCGTAATACGTAAGCAAAAAGAGAAAGAATTGAGAAAAAATCTGATGTTGTCATGTAATTTTTGTGATTACTGATGACGTAGTATGCACTATTAAGCTCGTTTTCGTTAAAGTATTAGGTGCGCTCTCTTGCCAGTGCCGATTTACCGTAAATACCGCTTACCGCTCTCCCGGTTATTTACGTACATTGGAAATAAAGTGTAGTAAAGCAAAAATATACGTTCGTCCCAGTATCCTGCTAATCTGCCTGTGAACCGGTTATATCAAGTATTAGCGGTTAGTTGGAAGTATGGTTTACAAAACACGAGGTATTGTTAGTGGATAATATTCACACATAGCCATTTTACACTCGCATTACTCACGACTTAATCGGACGTCGGGCGACCGCTCGGCCGAGGGCAGTCACGTAACAACACCGCACGTGCAGTGTCAATCAGTTTAGATTACTTCGGTCAACGTCCCGTACATGTAATCGAGTAATTGCAATTTCCGAGCATCCAATTCGAATTTTTATAGGTTCAACGTTCTCAAGTGACGTATGCAAATTGTATAATTTTTTACTTAGTTTTTTTTTGCTTATTCGTGATTAAATTACGTTGTATGACCCGTATAAAATGTGGCATTTTATAAATATCGTGATATACGAAGCATTTAAGTTTAACCTGGAATATGTATTTCCTTGTGGTGTACAATAAAGTGTTTTGTATTGTATTGTATTGTATTGTATGTAAAGGTTTTTTACTGCGCAGGAAAAAAAAGGCGATATCATGGAATGAATGAGGGCTTTTGCACAGTATGCTCAAGGACTGTCATCTTGCATTTATGAGTAGAGACCGATTCATCTCATATTGAGAGAATTTGCAAGCCCGATAGCGGGGCGGTTATGGGTTGTGATGAGTAACATCCAAGGTCAAGGTTTTAATCATGGCGTAAGGTTCCTTATGTTGTTGGTACCTGGAATATGTACCACTCAAATTTAATTCAGAGAGTATTCCTTCAAGGTGTGACAGGGGCGTGCGTTCCTTGTAGGCAGAAATGCAGTGCTTTACTTGCCATTCACAGATATTTTAATAAAACGTTCGTACGTTTTAGATGACTTTAATTAATAGTAAATAAATTAATAAACAAAATATAATAACTTAAAAACGCCTAATATTTTATAAATAGCACCTATTTATAAGCACACAAACATTATGTTTGCTAGACGTTTGGCGACAAGCAAGCGGCGCTGCAAAATAGTATACCTAATCTACCAACTCCTGCCGCCGCCTTCGGCAGTAGATATGTTCGCATGTGTGAAGTAATTTAGGTGTCCGTGCACAGTTCGCAGCGCACACACCCATGAATATGAATATCGAAAGCCGCGACTCCAGCGGCAGGCTACGGAATAAAAATAATAGACAGATATCTAATGTTTTGTGTTTCGCGGGAGGCCATTTTGCTTTTTTCATGTGATAAGCATTGTTTACTATTTTGTTTGCGCCAGTATTTTATAGTTTTCTTAAAAGATTTTTAATTTTAACATTTGAAAGTGTGTACATTTAACAGTTTATTACTGAGTTTCTATAATAATTGTAGTGATTTGGTTTTACTAGTTCGTTTGTTGATTTTTTTTAAATGTTATTTGATTGTCAGGTTTGTGTTAGGTGATAGGTGATTAGGTGATATAGTAATCTCAAGTAACCGGAACCTTGAATATGTGAAAATTGAAACTGACTAGGTGAGTAGTCATAATATTTTAGCTTATTATTTTACTTATTAGAATTTCTTCCGCCGCGACGATCGATCGCTGTTTTGTCTGCGTTGCCGTAGAAGATGTACATGAATAGTAGTACATCTAAGACTTGTTCTGTTGGCATGGTTAGAGAGTTACTTAGAGATCTGTCGCGTGGCTGTGACTATGCTAAAAATCTATAAAAGAAAAAGTTTTTGTGACCGAATACTCCGCCGCATACCCTGTGTCATAATCCTGTGCACGCCGCTGAGGTGTGAGGATTCTATTTGCATGTCTACTGTACTTTAAAAACAACAGCAGACAAACCCGATGGTAAGTGGTCACCGTTGCCCATGGACATGAGTAACACCAAAGGCGTCACTAATGCGTTGTCAACCGAGAAAGAAAGAAATTACTGGCTCTCAAGCCCCTAGCCGGAACACGACGAGTCGTTTGGCGGCTGACTCAAGCAGGAGGGTGGTAGCTAGCCAGGCAGGCTGCACAAAAAATAATAATATTAATAACTTAATAATGACACTTATAATATAATCCTTACGCGAAATCTTACCACCAAGCAGGCCGGCTTCCGTCGCTTCTTACGACACCGTTCTGTCATCATAGGATTGGAGACAGTATTACAGGTCGCCCCAATACTGTAAAAAATAAATAAATATATAATTAAAAATATAATGCGTAATAAGTATTACGAGCAATAGTGCGATATGCCGATTATTTATTCAATAGCACAATCCTCGTATTAATATACGGTTAGCACTCGCGTACGACATTCGCGTGCATTGTTCCGTCGGCATCTGTTCTGTTTACAAGTTCATGCCAACGTCGTGTCGCGATCGTAAACTCGTAGTGCCGTGTACAATGGTTAACGAGATCGAGAAGCAGAAACAGGTCTGTCAATTCTATATCTTAATATGGATTTTTGTGAGCGTGTTCTGTGTGTGTCAACGGTGCTCGTTCTGATCGTTGCCAAGATTTAAAATGTGTTTGGTTATGTTGCGTTGTGTCTAGTTGATATTCATGAAATTTATATATTTTCCAAATGGTGTGATCGTTATTTTTTTTTAAATATTTCGTCCCTATTAAAATGATCTATTTATATTTATTTAGTTCTATTTTTTTCTTGAATATTGTACTTTAAATTATCTAAAGATTAAAAAATAAATAAAAATACATATCGGGTCGCGAATCACACCTGTTATAAAAAGTTTTTGAGTTTAGGTATTTTGGTGTAGTTTTAAGTAGGTAGGTATTTTTTGTGTAAATTTTAATGTAATTTGGTCCGTATTCTCAATTATAAACTTTCATGTATCATTACACTTGAATAAATATTATTCATAATGAAACTGTCTGAAAAACATTTATAGATGGACCGTACATAATATAGAAAAAGTCTTTTTGAATCTTTGTCAACGTTTTATTCTAAAATAATACTGCACGAATTTTCATAAGGTTTTAACCAAATGATGTAATTCTTGAACAAGGTTTAGGTGTATGAGGTAAAGATGAAAAATTTATGAAACACTTGATAAAACGAGTTACAATTGTTTCGTATTTTGCGGATGTCAGGATCATATTTTTCAAAACGAAGCGAGGGCTTTCTTTTGAACTTCTTTAATCCGTCCTTTATTAAAGTATTTTATCAGTAGTAATCGCTAACTTTTACCATTCATGTATGCAACTTTCTAATTCAATAAGCCTTCCATTCGAAGTCGTTTCAGATTGCCATAGCTAGCAGGAGCTGCTTTGTAAATTGAAACGCCTTAATTTTAGCAATTAGATCCATTTTTGATCTGCACAAGCTTGATCATTTCTTAAAATTCCGCTACTGATTTAAATTTCTTCTCATTGTCTTCGAAGCCATAGTCATAATAATATCTTTCCTCTAAAAAGTTTTCTATCATCTTTCCTCTACCATTTACTTTCACTTTCGGTTCCTTCCATCTGCATGTAATATGCGTTCATTTTCGATCGAGTCTTTGTTCTTACCTTATTGTAATTCCAATTTATTATTCAAATCGGTTGCGATTCATGCCCCACTATTTTGTGGAGTAAATTATCAACCTCTGTCCGTTATAGTACTTCTTTCAGTCAGTCTTTAAAAAGAGATTCACTTAATATTACATAACAGTGGGTCGCTAGTTTTATATAAAATACATTGAAGTAATTTATTACGTCACACTCCCGAAATGCCAATAACATTCTTGTATTTATTATTTATTCATTTCATATCGCTCCTACATTTGTTTATTTTACATCGGATTTGATGAATGTAACAGATCTCTGTTAGAGATAAACTCGCTTTAACGTAAATTTTCATATTTTTTTGTATTACCAATGTACAATAACGTGTTAAATAAATATCGTACAGGAGCTTATTTTGTTAGACCGCTGCTACTTCCAAATTAACAAAAGTAATGAATACAAGGGTCGCCTTAACGAAATCAGAAAAAGTAAACATAACAGATAGTCATGTCATCGATAATTAGATGTCATTCATACGTCTCTCGGCATGGAACAATTAGGTTTAAAGTAAAAGATAAAATAGAATCTCTGCTTTTAAACGGCCCTGTTGAAGCGTTTATGTCTCAATGTGGATGGCTGCTATCAATCATAAGCAAACTGTGTAGTACCCTTCGAGAAATTTCGAGTTGCATGAAAACTTCCGACCAATTGGGTTGATCGTCAACTCCATCATACAATCCCCACTGGAGCAGTGTTACGTTCGGGCCTTTTCGATTACACGGAGAGCCTTTAAAGGGTTGGTGCCAAATGAAAATCTCGAGATTTCGATAAATGTTTGCATACTTACAATTTTAATACGAGCTCAGCGCGGTGACGGTGTGGTTGCAGATTGGTGACGGGTCTGGTGGCGTCCGTGGTGCTCGTAGTGGTTGAGTTGACCACTTTTATCCTGGGACTGACCATGTTCTCGCCCTCCGTCTCCCTTACTTGTATCCTTTATTAACGCTTCCCACCATTCTAATTGCTTGTTTTGGTTCATCATCAATTTTGCAATTATTGCAACTAAATGTAATTAATAAAGTCTGTTTACATATAAATAAATCTAATGAAGCAGAAAACTAGTTCAGAGGTGTATGTACATGGTTCAGTTTTATTTCTCCGCTTAACAAATTTTAAAATGTACAGATAAACAGGAAATAGGAAAATATTAGTATTATTAAAAATAGTGGTGTTCAAAACGATTAAGATAAAACATAAAATTAGTTACATAAACTTTTTGTATTCTTGATTTTATTATCCTTCATTGTTTTCTTAATTAATAACACAGCCATAGGCGCCCATGGATCGGCCGCCATAGTTCTAACGTACTTCATGCTGGACGGATGGACCTGCGATTGGTTCTGGCCAATATTTTTTTTTTCTTCAGTGCTACCGTTCATCGCAGACTTCGTCACGGCGATCGTAACCCTATGTACGACCAAATTTTGAAGACTGGGAGAATAAAGAAGATAGATTTTAAAATAATTCTGCATTTAGTAGCTTAGGATATTTTGTTGTGATATGGAAGGATGGAAAAGCGTCAATAAATCTGTCGTAAGTTGTGGTTTGGTTATTTCAATGTGTCACAATTATTCTGAATTTGAAACAATGAAAAGAATTAACTTTTATATCGTCGCATCAATTTAAAATTGTTGACATGCAAGTGATCAACTTGAATTTAAATGATGTAAGGATGCGGCAAAAACGTTCCAAGTTCCACACAGCATTTGTCATGTCAGCATATGCCATGTAACGTAATATTACACGGCCACCGGTTTTCAGTGTTGACCCCTTTTCTTGCGCAGTTCAGCCAAGTGAAGTATTTGGTCGCAATAATTGAAATTTGGTTACAGATTTTTGAAAAAGTCAATTGTTAGCGTCGAGGTATTTATTATTTAAGAGTATTTTTTAAAGTTACATTTAACTGGTTATTCTTTGTTCCAGTTGACGACCGAGCACCAGCAGTTGACAGGGACGACAGATTACAAAGCGGGATGGTCGTTGTTATTGGTACTGGCCGGTGCGGCCACTACCGTGGGCTGCTCTCTGCCCGTCGGATACAACATCGGCGTAGTGAACACCCCTGCCGAGGTAAATAAACTATAAAAAAATATATTTATTGATAACTTTTAACTTTTTATGGGCAAAATAATACAGAGCACATCTATTTTTTGATTAGCCTTACTGTCCGCGTGAAGTTGTATAGGCAGCGAACGCCAACAGCAACAGTTGTTTCGGAAAGGAGAGCCTTCTCTGCACTAAGTTACGATATAGTTATTTTACTTAAAAATGCATGGTTGCAGTTATTAAAAATGTGCCTTGACAATTGGTTAACTCGGCAAAATTTCAATTAGGTACAATCTAATAAAGCTTTACCGTGTTAGTTGATTACTCGTTGATAATTATCAAAAACAACAGATTATAATACATATAATGTATATATATATATATTTTCTCTTTTATGTTTTAATGCAATCGCTCATATCTGGTTAGTGTGAAAGTTGACTGAGAGAGTGTGTCTTCAGCAATATTTTCACCTTTTATATGGCAATATGTTCGGTATACTACAGTTTAAATAAACATATAATTTACTATTATTATCTTCGTGTGAAATTTACGAATCCGCTCTTGACCATCGGGATGGACTGTGTTCTTATATGTAATGATTATGATTTTTTTATTTTTATTTATTATGAATGAGTAGCGATTAGCAAACTAGATGTTCGTCCTAGGAGACTAATTTTATTCAGTATGGTTTCCTAACCTAGATTTTATTTCTGTCGATGATCTGAAACAATAAGTATTTACGTCCAAGCCTGTAGGCACTAGAAGCGATCGGTATTTGTATTGCTTCATCGCGACACAATTACAAGGTTGTCTCGTCGTGCAATTAACTTTATAATTAGGCACTGTTCGTGATTGTAATTAACTTTAAAATGTATTAGATGTTTCCGTTTCTCTATGTGAATAACGATTTTATGTTTGTGGAATATCGGTGCTTTTCTGATTATCAAATAGAAATCGGAATCAGAAAAATCGCATCCCTGGGTTGTTTGTTGTTGGGTTGTTGTCTGTGGCGCCAGGTCTCTCCTGTTGTCCCTGTAGCCCGGGACCAGAATAGGGCTACGGTATTCCCTGCCTGTCGTAAGAGGCGACTAAAAGGGGGCTTCCGGGGTCGTGGGCGGCTAGGGTGAGAGCCTGAACCGTCCTGCCAACGACCCCGGGAAGGACGTCGGTATGTGTGGCCGCATACCGGCGTAACACCAGAAATTCGGGGATGATCGTCCGCTCATCCTGGCAGAGCCCGACGGGGCACGCGCTCATAGGACTCCGGTCGTGTTCCGATGCAGATCCCGGAGTCCTATCATAGCGCCGAAGAAGGCCACCGGGGGGGTTTCAGTGCGGTAAAAATCCCACATAACCCGGCGTCGCTCCCACGGTATCGGGTACCTTTTTGAAGGTTTCCCCCCTCGTCAACAAAAAAAAAGGTCTCTCCTGATGGAGGTCGCTGCGATCTGTACCACCTAGTTTTACCTATGTAATAAGCAGAGTTATTTTCTTGCAACAACACATATGTGTTATATTTTAAAACTGCTTAGTCTAGTTCATGGTTTTCATTATTCCAACCATAGTAGTCCCACTGCTGAGCTAGGATCTCATAAAATACGAGAAGCCAAGGCTGTAGTCCACCAAGACAAGTCAAGGTCCAGTACAGATTGGTATATTTTACACATCTTTGAAAACATTATGGACAACTCTTAAGTATGCAGGTTTCCTTGCAATTTTTTTCCTTCTCTGAAGCACGTGATAATTTTTAAAAAGCTCATAATTTGATTCGAAGTCTAGCCTTCTGTGCGAGAGACCCACGAACGAACCAAAGGCTACTACCCCTCGGTCTTAATTTGTAACATCCAAACGATCTGTCTACCAATTTGTAACGCGATTTAAAAATAACCCTCTCTCAGGTAATAAAGCAGTTCTGCAACGAGAGCTTCATCAGCAGATACAACCTGCCGCTGGACAGCACGGGCCTCAACATCCTCTGGTCGTCGGTAGTGTCCATCTTCATAGTGGGGGGGTGCACGGGCTCGGTTTTAGGATCCGTACTGGCTGATAAGATTGGAAGGTATATTTTGTTCCTTAAAACATATGGCGTCATATTATGTAGGATATGATTCTAACCTAACCTGAACCAGATTCTTTTATGAACCTTAAGGAAATCGGTGCAGGAATAGACACGCAGAAATATTGACTTATCATGCAGCTTTCTTGATAAATTGATTTCACCAAAAACAATTTGTTTTCGTTAAATTTCAAGTATGTTTATGGTTTTGAATCTTTTTAATTTCAGAAAGCGGACGACAATATTGTCCAATATGCTTTCGTTGGCTGGTGCTATTCTATTCCTGTTCTGCCGCGCCGCCAATTCGGTGGAGATGCTCATCCTGGGTCGATTGCTAGTCGGATTGTCCGCCGGTGAGAATTATATATCATCATTGTATATTTTATATTTATATATGATACAGTAAAACGAGTATCAAGTTTTTTGTCGATTTTTCTTTGATCGGCCACTGATAAATAATTTTAAATTTGAATATTGCTATGAAGTATCAAGTTCATCTTGTTTTATCTTGTCCAAGTCATCTTGTACCTCACTTACTTTCACTTATCTTCAACTTGTCATTCGAAAATCCTGTAAAAGTTGGGATGGTTACCTCGCCTATGTAAATATGACGTGAAAATTGTTTGTTGCCGTTTGGTGTAGGGCTCACTACGAGCATAGTACCCATGTACCTGACCGAGCTGTCCCCGTTGCATCTGACCGGAGCCATGGGGGTCGTGTGCCCAATGGGGGTGAACGTTGGAGTGCTCGTCGGACAGACTATGGGATTGGATTTTTTATTGGGTAAGTTGTTTTATCCATAATCATAACTCGCGAACTTGACTGATCACACCATAATATTGTAACTGATTTTGACGTTAGGTCATTGACAATAAATTGGTGCATCGTTTCAGGCCGCCCCGGCGACTGGCCCTACCTGCTGTCCGTCTTCGCGTTGCTAGTCATTATGAGTTTACCGATTTTATTTATTTTACCTGAGAGTCCGAAGTTCCTGTTCGTAGTCAAAAGGAACGAAGTTTCTACATTAAAAGGTAAGTTTGACAGCTGTTTCATATTGTGAGATACGACAAATCGTAATGAGTTGATTTAATACATATAAATTGTGGAATATGGTTGGAGAGATAAGAATAAGTAAATAAATATCACAGGTGAAATACATTTTGCGATGGTGGACTATGTTAAAACAAAATTTGAAACTTAAAATATCCACCCAAACGAAGTTGCGGGCATTTGCTAGTAAAATATGTTACTGCAGGCGATGTGCGTGTGTATATTATTATAATCGTACCCTCATATCTGTTGTGTGCCGTACGTTAAAAATCAAGTGAGGTGTGAACTCGTTCTTCGACATGCATAAGTCGTGTGGTATTTCTCCGATAAGGCCGCCTTTAGTGTGTGTGTGTGTGTGCACAATTGCAAAATGTGAAATGTTTGTATACCAACTTATGGTGTACACGATAAAGAATACTCAACAGTGGTCGATATTCCTCATAATATTTAAATAAAGTTCTGGTTCCAATTTTTTTTATTGATAACAATGAAGCCCGAACAAAATAAGAATAATCGATTTAAGCAGAGGCAATAAGAGATAACATAGGGGGTGCAGAAGTTTCTCTTCGCATGTTTAATATATAGGTATTTTATTTTCTTTTAGAATTAAGTCGTCTACGAGGTGTATCGCCGAGCGTGCTCACGGAGGATCTAGAGCTGCTGAGACAAGAGCGTGCAGCGCAGGCGGCCGTCAGTGAGCAGCACTGGGGCATGGGGCGCGTGCTGCGAGAGCCGTCGCTGCGGCTGCCGCTGCTGCTGGCTTGCTGCATGCAGGCCGGACAGCAAACTAGCGGGATCAACGCCGTGAGTCAACTACAGTCACCACACTCTTAATGCTGGGTTTAGATCTTCTCTCATCGTTTTCAGTCGACGTTCAAATACGAAGGTAAATACTGTTGTATAGTTGCTGTATTAACTTGTTTTAGCTGTTCTTTAATAAATTGAAATAATCCATTTAGAGAGCATACCACCTGAAATGATACCAAGGAAGGGGGGTAGTGTGGCCGTCCTCAAGACTGTGTAACAATTAAAAATACTAGTGTTAAATAATAGTAACAATTATTAAATAATGTTCTGTTTTCATTTTTTTTACTGATAACACTCATTATTAGCTATAAAAAAAAACAAAAAAAACAGTTGTCAAACACAAGAGAAAAAAGAAGTAAAAAGTATAAAAATAATGTTCGTTAAAACTGCGACACTGGTCCCCAGGTGTTCTACTACTCGGCAACGATCTTCAGGCAGGCGGGTCTGTCGGAGCGCAGCGCTCAGTACGCGACGCTCGGCTGCGGCGCCATCAACGTGTGCACCGCGCTGTTGATGTTGCAGCTGCTGCCGCGCTGCGGCCGCCGCCCGCTGCTGCTCGGCTCCACCGGCAGCGCCGCCGTCGTGCTCGCCGCCCTGGCCGCCTGCATATACCATATTGTGAGTGGCGTCGTAAAGGAAATCGTAGTGAACGTAAAATATAATCACTTTAAAAGACAAACTCTGTGAGTAAAAACAAAAACTCCTCGTTATGTATGAAGAAACACCTCGGGAGTTTCTTGCCGATAGCTTAGAACCGGAGTATTCTAAAGTTAGACAATGGTAACAACCAAACATTCGCTTAAAAATGTGACTAGGAGGTGATCGGGCAGCCTCTTAATACTTGCGAGTATGGAGCAGCGGTTAGTCGCCAGCTTAACGTATCTTGGAGATGGTCTCGGAAATTGTTGTTGTGTCGATAAATACTGCAGTGCGTAGTAATTCTTATTGTCAATGTGTGCGTTACAGGTGAGTACGCACATACGTACGTACCTGAAGACTCGTGTACGGCTTTAATAGCATGTTCAAACACGATGACTACGACAAGCGTTATGATATTGTTCCAGAACGCTGTGCCGTGGATGCCGTACGTGTGTATGGTGGCGGTGCTCACATACGTCCTGGTGTACGGGTTCGGTCTCGGACCGATACCGTATTTCATTGCTTCCGGTTAGTTTTTATATTTGTTTTTGATGCACTTCTGAGTTAGAACTGTTATCATTATTTTTTCATTTACTGGTCGAGAGACGAGCGACCTGATGCCGAACGGTCACCGTCGCCCATGGATATCAATAACACGAAAGTTGCCAACCGAAAACTGAGCGCGAGATCAGAATTATTACTGAATCTCCGACATTGCGACCGAAATGCGTATGAAACGTTTCAAGGTCACCCTTAGACGGAGGGTGGTAGCTAGACGGGCAAAATAACTTACCACCATACAAGTACCATTGAGATTAAACTGCGTGGTACAGAGCCCAGCGATCTCCAACAGAATGGATCGTTTGCCATAGCGTTGTTCAACAGGGAACACTACGACTGTCGTTGCTCAACTCAGTCGATTGCTCAAGATCGACACGAGCCATCAGACCATGAGCGAGATAAATTATATTATTATTATTATTTATTATTAGAAAATATATACTAAAATCACAGAACATGGTAGTATCTGTAATCATCTTGTAATGGAAGCTCTGTTTCTTTTTTCTTTAAGTTTCTTCGATGTGTATGTTGTCCTCAGAGCTATTCGAAGTGGCCCCTCGAGCGGCCGGCATGGCGTGGGGCTCCCTCGCCAACTGGGGCGGTAATTTCCTGGTGGGGATGGCGTTCCCCACCATGAGGGAAGCCATCGGACCCTACTCCTTCCTAGTGTTCTCGTTAATCACAGCTGCGCTGTTCCTGTTTCAGAAGTAAGTAATAACATGAGCAGTAGTAATATCAGGACTAGAAGTTATAACAATGACTACTTTATAATATTATTATAGACAGTTTGTCTGTTTCTGGCCTGCAGTGGGGCAGTTAATAATATAACATAAACGTTTACACACTCACACGCCAGCACTAGGATTCCTTGTGTTGCGTGTGACACGGCCATATACAAATATGACATTACATACACCCATGACGCGAGAACAAACATTTATCTGTCACATAAATGACTGCCCCGGCCGAGGATCGAACCGGGACCCCTCGCTCGGCAGGCAGTGTCACCGACAACTGGGTTATGCGGTCGCCGTAATTTAATACCCAGTGGATTGCGTGGATACTTCTATTAACCACAATTCTAGTTCATTAAAACAATAAAGCAAATATGTTTAGTTGCCTTTGAGCATAATAGCACATGTTGTTGCTATCTCTATACCTACTAAAATAATTAAGCTATAATTATTGTATTTTCTTTATAGGTTGTATTTCCCGGAGACCCTCGGCAAGACTCCGGGGCAGGTGGCGTTGTTGTGCAATCGCGGGTTTAAGTCGAAACCTCTCTCCCGCGACTTCGGTGGCGTCTGAAACCATGTCCAGCAACTTATTTTTTTTTACACGGATCGCCGAACAAGAACAAACCTAATGCCTTCAATCCGCATTTATTCATAACAAAGTGTAGCGCCACAGTTGGAGAGTCGTATTGCACTGCGTATTAAACTCAGATGATCTGTGCGTGTGTGTTCATAGGTTTTTACTCGAAATATGTATTAATTTCTAACAATATTTATTAAGGGACATTGACGAATATGAATAATAATGTACCCCACGATGCGACGTTGCCGCTCTGTGCGCCACGATCCGTACGATCTTTACAATATACAAAAATGCAAACGATTGGGAGCTCTCGGCAACTTGACGGTTATCATTGGCTCAGCTATGTTGTGCTAGACAACAACAATATATATTCTTTCAATGTAATATTTTGTATATTATATTAAAAGTATATATTTTTTAATTAATTTATATTTAGTAAGTTATTCACCAAACATAAGTGTATCGTGAAAAAAATATCACCAACAATAATATACAAAGATTTTTTCACATGAAAATATTTCTAAATGGGCTCCATGTATTCTGAAAATAGTGTGATATCTTACTTGATATTTAATTTATAGTTAATTGTAGTGAAGATCAATAGTAATCAAGATTAAATACAAATAATTAAATATCAAGATTAAATACAAATAATTAAATATCAAGATTAAATACAAATAATTAAATTTCAATATTAAATACAAATAATTAAATATCAACAGATTAAGATTAATTTACAGTTAGTATGATTTCATAAAACAATCAAATACATGTAACAGGTGTTAGATTTTGACATTGTTAGTCAGGGAATGCACTTAACTTTTAATGGTTTTGCCAAAATATATGTCCACATAATTATTCCGTAATGAAATGTTAAGAATTCAAATCGATTATTATCGATATAGAATTTATATTAAGACAAATCAAGTTTACTTTGTTGCAATTGCCAGGTTACCCACCAATGGGATTTCGAGCCGTGATATTCTTCTACTCTCAATTATTATGTCTGTGGTACTACGTCACTAGTTCTAATTAGAAAATTTTGTTGTTTTTTTAAATGGAATGTTTTACTTATATTTTTGTTTGCTCAAGACAAGATGGATGGTACACATAGAGAGGGTTTGAAGTATCACAATATTGTAGTTAAATCGTTATGTAAGCTATATAAAGTAACCTTGTATTGTTATAAAGCGGATTCGAAATTGAGATCTTGCATATATTCCTGTACACAACTATATATACTGTCCTGCATGACACAAGCAAAATACTTGTACTAATATATTTATACTTAAATGAAACATTTACTTATGATAAGGAATTTAACTAAATTTTAATAAAAAAAGAACAAAACAGGAACAAGTACTTGCAATGCTTGAAGAGCTCTCTAGATTCAAATTTTACACATTTCATCCTTCCAAGTTTTATATACGAAAATAAGAATCACTAGCATTGGTTACCGAAATCTGCTTCTGATAATACTCTCAAAATTGAAATACACCTCCTAATATGCCTTTGGCTGTCGTTGCCCACTGTGGCTTTAGTTTCATTAGCGATACCAGTGATGAGATATTTATGGTTGTGATCTCTAGATTCTATACTCTAGAACATGCTTATATACTCCACCTAATTTTTAAATTCTCATGCTTAAAAACTAGCAATTAACAATTATACAAAAAAACTAGATATTTATTAAACAATTTCAAAATATTTTTTAGTAATAACATATTACACCTATTACATAGGCCAAATAAAGATCTTTGACACCATCTATTTATATATAGGATCAAAAAAATTGTGCTATATCTCGGACAACATTTTAATTGTCTTGTTTGAGTGAGATGGGTTCACAACAGGACCGGTGCATTAGTGGAAAAAAAATGTTTTATGTATAATATTTGGTATGTTTTGAACAACTGCATGATATTATTCTATATAAAATATAAGCTACTTGATTGAAATATAAATAATGATTATTGATTTAAATTATAATTAATAACAAGGTGCTTAACCAAAAATGAATCTTAAGCTTATTCAATCCTTTAAAACTTAAGATACCATAAGTGAATCTTATAGCGCACAATAAACGTAAAACGTATGTGTAATGTGAATTTAAAAATATTTTTTTGTAATTGGTATAAATTAATTGAATTTTGATCAAGTCAACTTTTATTTCTGTGTAAGATATTAAAAGCGTAGAATGGTCTCAAGATCAGTAGCTCAGATTTAGGTGTAACCATCAATACTGGCATTGCGCCGACACGAGTCTGTGGACAGGGGTGCAGGGTATATACGAGGGTAAGTAGTGTTCATTTTCTATAATATGAAGTTGTCCTCTCCAGTCCATAAAATACTGTAATTTTGTATGTTGGTACATAATTAATAAGTATTAACGATCGTATCGCTTCGAATCAAAATTTATTTTAAGTCAGCCACTTTGTCATATGATACAATATACATTGATTATTTTACTTAATAAGATGTCTTACAGTATGTAATAAATGTATCTTAAGATAGTAAATTACTTTTCACATAAAGTGATGCCTAATCGAACAATTATATAAATAAAATAATTGTACAAGAATATTGACATAAAACCAAAGAAAAGGGATGTTTCGAAACGAGTCAGCGCTATGTAAATTTCATTGAGAAACCCATTGGAAAAATACACATAATTTGTTTAAATGTATACACAAATTATAATTATCGATTGTCAGCAAGTTTCAAAATGGCGTTTCACGTAATTGTGTATACAAGAGTCTGCTTATCAATACTGACATTAAACTAGTAAGTGTCACTTTACTGAAGTTGTCACACTACACTGCCATGTTGTCACGATCACGAGCGATTCGGATCACATCGTCTGCGGAAATAAGTCAAACATCAGTTATAGATTAAAATGAATGTAATAATGTATCTTATAAATAATCAAAGTTATTTGTATGTTTTAGATATTGGCATAAAATATAAATTATTTTATCATAAATAGGATCTAAAAATTATAAGTGCATGATTTTATTACTTTCGAATGGTTAAATAACCCAAATATATAAAATAATTTATAAATATAATATATTAATTTTATAAATTTTTCTAAGGTTTATGTTAGGTGTCATTTTCTAATTTGTGATAATGAGACACCGTAAGGGTAAGGTGGTTTTTTCACATTAAGCCTAGCCATTGGAAACTAAGTAGTTAATTGAAAATCTGTTTTCTATTTTTGGTTACAACATTCAGATAAGACCAGTCACCATACATTTTGAAACATCTCTTTTATGTCTGTATTTATTATAAAACATTAAAATTTGGCTGCTATTAGCTTGTAACATCAATGAGTAATTAATAAAACACAGGTAAGCACTGCCGACTCCACCTAAAATTGCAGTAGCTCAGGGTAGATAGAGCGAGTAATGTTGGTATTAGTTACTACAGCTAGTATGTGGGATCACCCTAGTAAGGGTACTCACTACATGCATTTTCTGCTAGGTACCCTAGAATGTAAATATTTTTCTCATAAAATATGATAATTGTGATGAAACTTGGGCTTTGTCCTACGTGAGTGATAATAACGCAACTCTTAATAATACTGATTATAATAAGTGTTTATACTTTATGGGGTGATGAAATTATTTTGTTAAATCATCATCACATTTACCACTACCGTCACGATATTTACTCATACAATGTTTATGTTAGTGGCGCGTTACTCGTTTTAGATTTTATTACTGTAGCGTTGCGTCGCGTTGAATAATTGTGTTTATCACGTACGTATAGTAATGTTGCTATTATGGGTTCAATTGAATGATCAATTGAGAGAGACCGAGCAAGTGTAACGACTACCCATTGTCCCTCTCGCACGCGGACTGTCTCAGTGTCTGTGTTGCCAACGCGTAGAGTTTCAATGAAGCTGGAGACTGAAATAATGCAACAATTTGAACAAATTCCTTTTGTGAATGTTTTTTGATTAAAAGAGACAAAGTTAGAGAGTGTATGAAATCGTAGTCGAGATATGAATTGGACAATTTTTTACGAGTTTTTTTTATATTATATTTTTTTTCTTTTTTGGTTTATATAGCTTTTTAACGTTATTATGGAGTGTTGTTTAAATTTTAGTGTCAAGTGTAAAAGACGTATAGATAATAAATTTGTTGCTCAATTGCTATTAAATACATCACAGTGCAGTCGGCCCCAGAATTCGTCCGAGTATATTCATGGCGGTGTAAGGTGTAATTTTAATTTATGGGTTTAAATACACATTTTGGGGATGTGACACGGTTGATCAAGTTTCTGTATACATGGATAAATGCATAATTTGTACGTTAATGTGGTTCTGACTTTTATGTCAGGTATTTTTGGTTATCAGATATCCGATTGTAAAGATTTTTAGTCAACGGTTTATATAATGCCATACATTTAGGTCTGTGGTGCATTAAATGCTTATTATTCGGAGGACTAGTGAATAGTTATGATTTAAAAAAATAAAGCATTTTTTTTTTATAATATCTTTTATTTGTTATTACGATAACACTAAATAACAATCACAATATCATTTACTTTTTACATAAAATATTAACACGTTTGATTGCATGATATAACAATGTGAAGAAAATAAATACAATTATGTATTTTATAATGACATTCAAATTTACATATGAGTGATGGTGTCACCATCGTCAAGAATTGTCTGTATGACCGGGGGCACTATTGGCTAAGTAGGAAGCTGCCCTTACGCTTGTTCTTGTGTACATGTAATGGGTCTCTTCAACCACTTTTGTGCAGTAGTGGATTTTGCCGTATCATTGGTTAGAATCTCCTTTACAATCGAAGATTTAGATTCACGAGGTTAATAGATGAGGTGTAGGATATCTTTTAAATCTGTCTCGTAAAGAATTACATTAAGACAGACAGAGCTATCTATTCAAATACCATAGGATACGACGATCGATCAGAGTAGGTACTACAAAAATTGTCATTGTAGAGAATGTTGTTATAATTTAACTTTGATAGCAGCCGTCTGTAATAATATTAATGACTTAATAATAATATTGATAATAATTATAATCCTCATGCGGAACTCTACCACCGAGCATGCCGGCTTCTGAAGTCTCTTACAACATCCTGTTGTGCTAAACGTATATTATTGTAAATGACATAACGTTGACTTGGGCTCACAGAATTACTAAGTCGTCACGATATATCGAGACAGAAGAACCTGTCTATATCAGCGTCGTCGAACTAGGCAGTTAAAAATACCGCCACTACCGAATGAACTATGAGTAGCGGTTAGTTTTTGTTTGAATTGAATTGAACGATGGATGGAATGATCTAGCATTTAGCATAAACACAAAGTGATAGTAGTTTTTGTCGTAGTTTTGACCGCTTAAATTTGGAATATTATGTACTGTTTATGCACTATAAACATAACCATAGTTAATTAAACACAGATACCTCGAAATATATAGGTACATAGAGAAACATAATCTTAACCTACAATCCCTGTCAGCTTCTGAAATAGTCTTCTAAAAGTTTCAATTGATCCCAGCACACCAACAGTAGCACAGTGTGGGGACCGAGTCTGAGGTAGTTGGCACCCACGCCCTTGTAGAAGGCCCTCGCGCCCTCCGCCCGCAGCATCTTGACGAAACAATCCACTGTGCCGGAGTACAGCTTGCCGCGGTTCTGGCTGTCCACCGCTGTGAGATGTGCAAGTTTTATAAGAATTTCGAACGAAATCTACCTTATATTAGCCATGTGGCCGCAGATCATTAAATTCGAACGGAATAAGTCCTATTAGATAACGTATACTCCTTCTTCATGTCTTCCTGAATGATCACTGCAAGTAAAGTCTGGCTTACATATTTATTTAATGGTTTTTATTTACAAACATTTGTAACTTTAAGTAGAGGTTGAAAGTTAGAGGCAAAATTGGTTACAACCTACTTGTAATTGCATTATCTGAACTCGACCATCCCCACACCTGATAATACTGTTGTGAATTATGTTTCTACAGTCAACTATATGTTTCCATTAACAGCTTACCGAATAAAAACATGATAGATCTCAAATTGCATTGTAGTTACATTTGAAGCTCGTCACATAGTATATGTATCTTATGAATGAGTTCTAGAGATAATTTAACTAGTTTAATCAATTAATAAGTTCAACATCTCGTGAATTCCTCAGCGTTGAATAATATTTACGTTGGTTAGACAGTCGAGTGGCGATGACGTCGAACGGGTTCAGGCACAACGTCATGACCACGCCCCCCAGGTTGGCGCCCAGGAATGAGAGCAGCAGCGGTGATCGGCATACGTCGTGGTCGCGTAACCACTCCTTAGCGTACGCGAAGCTCACCATCTGGGAACCGCTGCCCGCCGCCCCGCGGGGGATCTGAGGTCCCACGCCACGGAACAAACCTAGACGATGCAATATCCAGTTTATCTGCTTAGATATCAGTAGTTCTTAAATTATCACTGAAACGCGTTCAGACATTTTGTCGCAGTACTTTGTCACGTAGATAGAAAGCCAGCCAGACGTATAAAGCTGTATAATAGCCAGCGAATCAACTATCCTGAACTGAAACCCCTCATGCAAATTTAACATTGGAAAAGTTCTAAAACATATTAAGTGTGACACATGCGTATAAGTGAAGTACGTACTTGTATGATCACTTAAAATTAACGCACCTCTCACTCCCTCCTTGCGGTAAATGTCAGCTAGCGCGGCGAACGTGCCGCTGTGCTCGTGTTGGTGGCCGACCGCTATCGCCTGCGACGCCTGCGCTTGGAGTCGAGTCTTCACCAGGAAGAAGGGCGTGCCCGCGACGGAGCCGAGCGCCCCCCCGAGCCCCGCGGCGCCGGCGCCGTGCACTACAGACGTGTGGCCGTCGGCGTTCGTGATGAATCCCCGACGCTCGGATATTCGGTATACACCTAACCTACAAATATACGAATTGTAAGACGTGAACAACTTTAATTCTATTAAAGAAAATATTCTGTTATAAACCTGAAACGTGGGAGTATTTTCAAAATATTTTCCAAGTGTTCAAGTAAGGATTTCTTGGTATATAAGCAAATGGTATAAAAATGAAAGCTAAATAGAGTCATACGCCGCCCCAACATATCCTGTAAAGTAACTAAATTACGCAACGTATCCACAACTAAAGCATCAGAAACAAAGGGTGTACCTACAAATTAATAAACATTCGTTTGCCCTGTCGGGTCTTGAACCCGGTAGCCTTGCCTAAACAAGGATATAGTCACTCAACTAGGCCAAAGGGTCGTTGAAAAGGTAAAAAAATATCTACCGTAAACTCCACGTTCAAAGATTATCCTTACCTAAAAGTATTTAAAAAGAATTGGAATCCAAGCATAGCGGGCAACCCACTCTGCAAGGCGACCAACCCCTCAGTTCTCGCGATAACGTACAACCCATGAGGAACGTTCTTATAGAAAACGGAATGTTTCCCCTTCGCCGCCAGTTCCCCTTGCAGTTGCAGACGTGTTTTCACCACTTCTATAGGATTTGTGAACAACGTGGCAAACATCGCCGACGCTCCGCCCATCGCCATGTCGGTGACGTCACGCAAGACGCCATCTTGATTATTAGCGGCCATCTTTGACGGTTACCCCGTCGCTCTGTCAAATAATGTTTTGAAAGTTTTTATTATATTTTAAAACTTTACTGGGATTAGTGGGTTTTCTCAACAACATATACGCATAGCTGCTTAACCTTGGCACTTATTATAAAATACTAATAATCATTACATTAACTTTTTATAAGAACGTTGTTGTGCGTCGGTACTGGTCATATTATTGTTTGAATTAATTTGTTTATTATTAGCTGTTATTACTATTATTTAAAAAGCGGACAAGTTATGAATTTGTGCCGTATTGGGGAGGCCTAGAATACTCCCCCCAATCCCATGGTGGTAGAACAGGGTGTCGTAAGTGGCGATAGAAACCAGTCTGCTTGGTGGTAGGGCTTCGCATAAAGATTATATTATCAGTATTATTATTAAGTCATTAATATCATTACTGGTATTATTATCTTTCCGTGAAGCCTGCCTAACTAGCTACCACCCTCCTGCTTGAGTCAGCCGCCAAACGACTCGTCGTGTTCCGGCTGGTCAGAACTTTTTTTCTTACCTTCTCATTTCCTAGCCGACAACACATCGGCGATACCTTTGGCTTTGCTGATGTCCATGGGTGACGGTGACCACTTACCATTAGGTGGCTCGTCTGCTCGTTTGTCGGCTATTAACATTAAAAAACATCTAGGATCATCTCAAGGTTTTGTTTAGTGATAATTTTTTTTTATTTGATTCTTATTTTACGTTGACTAAGACTGGCCGTAAGTACTATTATAGTATATATCTGTAGTGTTTGTCTGTCTGTAGATTACATTTTTTTGTCAAATTCCATGATAAATATTCGTTTTAAGACTCACTAACATCAAACTGACAATTTTGAAAATTTTTGGCTGTCTGTATGTCCCGATACCTATAACTCAAGAACGGTTTGGCCGATCTTAATGGAAATTGGTATATGGTGAGAACACGTGATTACGCAGATGATAGCCGCAAATAAATAAAATATCGATAAACCTAATTATATCTAATAAAGATAAAAATATAAAATTTTGAATAATCATGTACTTATATATAGTTAATTGTTAAAACCGAACGAATTCGGAGAGGATCTCTAGTAAAGTCCAAAAAAAATATAATGCTATCGTATCATATATAATATTACTTTATACTTGAATTTCATAGCTTAAACTGATAATCGATCCGCTTGTTTATTAGTATCAGTATTTATAAAGGTACTACTTTCAGTTGTTCAGCGCCGTCTTATTTGATAATTAACTAGTATTCGTAGTAAAAGTATTACCTCAATAGGATTACTGGGTAATTATCGAATAACTATTACTGCTATTCATTATAACACTACGCCCAGCATTCAACTTGGAGTAACACCGAAATGTGCGTTTTAAACGTTTAAGTCATTGGGTTAAAATAATAGACGAGCACTATTCAAAGTTTGAACTGACTCCCACATATACCTAAGCTTTGAGAAAAGCACAACTCTATATATATATTTAAAATAATGCTCGAAAAAATGTATGTCTAGTGTGAAGCATTTGTGCAACTTTATGAAGAATTTAATAAATAAAAGTCGACATTTAAAATTTCCAATAATTTATTTAATACATTTAAATCTCAACAGTAAACAAATATATTAAGTACGGCACTTATTTATAATTAAAAATATTCGTACATATCCTTTGAGGTTTCTATTAATTTCACATGACAATAAAATATCTACACAGCCTAAAGCATTGGCACAGACAATAAATTTCTCTAATATCTAATATAAATTTCAGATTCAGCACTAATCAGTATATTCCAGATTTTTAGATTCCATGGAGTATCTTTGGTAAATGCTAATCTAATTATAGTCTTAATAACTATTTATTTTTATTCATCTCTATCATAATTAATAATCATATCATATCATAATTAATAATCGAAAGCTTAAGTCAATATCAAATGGGCAAAATGTTCACGTTAACATGAACTAGTACCTGCGGAGTTTTTTTTTCTAATATAAAAATAAACTTTTCAACTTTATCTTTTAACGTTACGTTTAGAATTATACGGTTACGGTATTGGTATATTATCGGTTATTGATATTTAATGCAATAACTAACAACCTGATATATCCGTAGCCCACGGATGATTCCTGAAATCAATTGTTAAACAACGTAATTAATAATATTTTAGTATAAGAAGAGACTATATAACAATTTATTTTGTACCTTCATATGAATGTGAGTTTAATACTTTTTTATTTATTTACATTTTAGTTTCGTTATAGTGGTTAGCGACTCTGTCACTATTCACTTATTAGTGTGAATGTACATATATTGTTATTCCTCTCGACAAATGGGTTCTAGTCGAGGCGCAAAATAGCGGTTGGCGCGTCACTTCAGTCTATTTTTTAACAGCGTCGTATTCATATTTTTGTGTGTGAAAAAAAAGGCATGATTCACGATAAGTCACCGCTGCGTGCCGTCTTTTGTATATTTTTGTCCAAACAGTTAACTGAAGTACCGTGCTAAGCAAGAATGTTGATAATTAGGATGTTGTCGACGAACACACAATTCCTGTCATTTTATTTATCAACACCAATGAATGAAAGAAGAATGAAGTTCTGTCAGATCAAAAATTAATTTTGTATACTTAGGTATATCTTTTTAGATTTATCTATTTAGATAGATAAGTTTAAGTACACAACAAATATTCAGATGCATATAAAATTTAGGTATTATACATATATATTTGTTTATTATATTAGTTGTCGTTTCGAAGAAATCGATTTCTTACAAAGCCACTGTCGTTTGTACATTTTTTTTCTTATTGCTAATGTAATATTTTGGCTTAAAATATAGTTGATCACAATCACTACACAATCAGGCACTAGGTGGGAGTATATTAAATGTTCATAGCACAAAACATAAGACTACGCACTGGAATATTTCTTTTTAATTCGCCTCAAAAACCCTTTGGACAATCTTAGCAGTCCCGTGGTTGATAGCAGTTTGGGTAAACGTGACCATAACAGTGTCACAATTATATTCTAGATACATCACTACAAAAACGCGGGAAAATTTTATCTACTGTAAACATTGTGGGCTGGGTCCCATCATATTATAAATTAATGTTTCTTAAGATTCATGTACATATATGTGTTTTTATGATATTTAAGTAATTTACATAACGTTTAATTGTTGTTTACTTAATATTTAAAGTACAATATATATAATAAGGTATTCAGCAATTCAGATTGTCTATGACTATTATTGTGTCCGACTTTTATATAAAACAATACATTTTCTATTTAATATACTTCTTATATTTATAGCTAGATATATATTTATTAATAAGTTCGATTTTCAATCAACTAGAGATTCGATTTGATTTTTTTGTAACAAATTAAAATAATTGTGAAATTTATAGAATATAGCTTCTTAAAAATAACTCGTCAATAATATAAATAGGATCTAAACATAATTTTGAATTTTACAAATATGATCTAGATTTAATAGTACATAAATGAATAACAATACTTGTACCTATAATACATATACGTTACTCATACACAACTATGGATGGTTGAAGTTTGTAGAAAATACATAACTATTTATAAAACTAGCAAAACACATAGGTAAACTTTATATTGAAGTGGATGTAGTTGAGATTTTTCGTATAAAAATATTTTGATTACTCAACGAAAAGTAGATATAATAAATTTTATCGTATTTATACTTAAATATAGAGAGGTATTATATTTTAAGCTCTCGTAATCTTTCCTTGACGTTTGACGTCTGCTTTAAATTGTCTATCAACATCAAAGACAATCGATCCCGGTAAATTTTTAGGCTGTGGGCGTTGGACGCTACGTTGACTATACATGTTCTATGTACACACTTAGCATTTGGACAGTTCTTTAATCTTAAAGCGCGCGTTTTTTGCTCCAGTCCTTATACGAAGGAATATCGTTAAAAAAATGTTAAAACAATGTAATTAGAAGTGTGTTTAAATAGCTTTTTGATCATCATGACATTACATCAGTAGAGTAACTTTGTACTGTATCAAGCAAATAATACTTGTAATACTGCTGACACTAGTAAGCAAATAAATATGTTCAATTTGCTCCTTAAAAGCAATGCGATATATTAAAAATATTAGAAGTGGTGTGTGCGTTGGCGTTGGCAGGGACGTGATTCATAAATGTGGCCACTGCGGCGCGTTCCGTATTGTACAATATTCTACAATTTAATAATAATAAACGTGGACAGGGAAACATTTTTTATTTGAAAATGAAAACGAAATTGATAACGAAATGTTATATTGCAGCACTCACAAGTTCATTCTGTCAAAAAGCGAATAATTATCTGTCAAAAACCGAATAATCTAGTAAAAGTACAGCAGCTCGCAGTTATAGCGAATTGATTAGTACGCATCAATTGAGGATCTACTCTATCAACATGCATCAATTATTCATCTTATTTATGGGCACCAAGGCCGCCGACCCGCATTTGGCCAGCGCGACGGTCTGTGGTTATGACCTCTCTTATTGTGAGAGAAAACCCGAGTACAGCAGTATAACAATGATGAGTTGTAATGATGTAGATGCATAAAAAAATATTTCAAGGTCAACTTATATCCTTTGTATACATATAATTGCACGTCCAACATAGTTTCAATCGACTAATTAGGTGGAACATTACACAACGTAAATTTACGTTTGATGTTTCAACATGGTCACTTTTAACCTACCATCAGAACATAGCACACGATGCACTTAGGACCCGAAGATCTTGTCAAACTACGCGTTTGACTACTCGATGTTTTTCTGAAAATCCTTTAGCATATCCCAGAAGACTAGGAGCAGAACTGTGTGAGGGGCTTGTCTCAAGTACGAGGGACCCATGCCCTTATAAAAAGCTAGTAAGCCTTCCGTTTTGGTGATCTTACGAGCGCAATCTACTATGCCAGAATATAGTACTCCATTGCCGCTAGCATCCACCGCTGAAATAAATATTTTTCGGTAATTATAAGTAGGAGACATTGGGGCTACAGTTAAACAGGACAAGAATATTGACTATAGTATAATTTTTTTCTCCGTGCAGTTTGGGTCATGATAGATAAGCCGGCTAGGGCGGTGAGCATGTTGCGCGGGCGCAACGCCATTATCGAGAAAAACAAGTGAGTCATCGAAGGCAGATGCACGGCGGCGGTGGTGTATACAAAGAGTGCTGCGATATTGTTATGTTATGATCATTGTTTTAGATTTAATTTTAGATATAAGTTATTATCATTATAATCTTTTTTGTTGTTCAATTTAAACTTAGATATAAGTATTTATATTTATTTTTAATATAATTTATTTTAAATCATTATTATTCTTATTTTAATAAATACGTTGTTTTATCTATTTTTCTTTCATTTTTATCACAATCCCATATAATGACAAAACTAAATACATTATCGATAACGCTTATCGACAACATCATTATTGTTATTATTGTTATAATGCGCATCACTATGCCCGCCCATAAGGCCCGTGAGTGGGAGAGAGCAAAATACTCGCTTCATCACTCCGACGTTCTATGACGCAAACTGCACGGAGAAAAAAATTATACTATAGTGAATATATCAAATTTTTCATAATTATTCAGTTGCAGCCAATGCGCCCTCGGAATAATTTGATTATCTTGTGGTACCATATATTTATAGGAGAAAGAATATTAAGCCTTCCTGGAAAGGGATATTAAAAGATATACAAAACAGCGAATACAAGCAAAACTTGTCTACGGACTTCTTTCTATTAAATCGTTAATATCATGACTCAGGTTTCCAAATTGTAGTAGATAGAGTGAAGAAAAATTAACCGTTAATTATATAAATTATGTAGTATCTCACCTTGGTTATAAAGGCGCGTCATAATGACATCCATGGGCGTGAGCGCAAGAGTCTTAACAATGGCGCCAATGTTACTGGCGACGAACGCCGATAGGTACTTTGACTGCTGGAATAGATCATTATCATTCATCCATTCTTTGCACCTGGAACGGAAACGCGAGGTGTTTTAATACTATAATTGTAAAAGACGCAAATTTTAGTACAATATGTCTATGTCCAATAGTTACTACTTACTAACATATTCATGTGTATAGTTAGTACTTGTACACAAACAGAATAACAATTAAACACTTAATCAATTAGAATTTGAAACAATACGAAGCGCTCATTGACGCTCTTTGTTAATCAATGATCGACCGAGTAAAGCAATTTCGTCGCGTTCGGGAATTGTATGGATGACTGCTAATGGTTACCCATGTAGCCATAGGTCCCGGTTGTACTCATCAGATAGCAGACTTTACACAATGCCTCAAGCCCTTTAGGCTACATAAAAACTTACGATACTGGGGTTAGCTAATAAGGCCCCATCAAACCGCACTGTTGCTGCTTAGAGAAATAGGTACTTAGCAATGGCTCGGATAAGGAGTTATTAAAGCAAGCCGACACCACTTGTTAGAATTGGTTGATTAAAATTTTGCATAATAGATTAGATTTTGCATAATATACATACATATAAGTGTATTAACGACACTTCAGCATGACACGCAAAGAAGTTTATACAAAATTGATAACATTCGGTTTACAAGGTTGAGGAAGTGAGTACAAGACGACAAGGTTTTACTGATTATAATGATATCTCCAAAACACATAAAGTTCCGCTCCTGACGATACGTTAAGCAAACATTACTAATCTTTTAGTATCACGCATCTCTAGTCCCTCAATTATCTATGCGCACATTTGTAAATTAATGATTGAATGTTGGAGTAGAGGAAAACATCATGAAATTTGTGAGAAAACCGTCTTTCTTTGTTGACTTTGCCCTCAAAATCAGTTTCCCTGCGTTGTGGATAGCATAGACACACAAATGTCACATTACAAATACACATGACCCGAGAACAGAGCAACCGGGCACCCCTCTGTCGATAGGCAAGATACTAACTGTGCTACGTGGTTGTTATTGTAATGATCTGATGATAAAGTTGTGTGGAATCTGCGAAATTGACCATACTGGACAGCAGTGTCATGGACAATGTTTCTAAAGTTTTTTATTCTGACAGGAGCTGAATAAAGGGACAGTTATGACGAATGGGGATGATGATGTAATAAAATTGTAAGAATGATTGCAAAGTAAAAAAGCGTAAATGTTGGAGCGCAAGAATTCGACGCGCATAACACATTTAATCAAGGCGTCTAAGCTGCAAACACATTTTAAACGATTTGATGATTCTGTAGCCAGTTCGTAGCGAACCTGTCTGCTCACGAGGAGTTCCGGCCTGCATCCGCATCCACTGACGGGACAGATAAATGTTTGTTCTCGAGTCAAACACGTTTGTGTATGTCAATGCTACTAGCAACATAGTGGAATGCTAGTTTGGGAGTGTAAGTGAGCGATGATTACAATAAAATGCGTCCTTACACTGCATATGAAGCAATTTGAGATGCAGAACCAATTGAGTTCCGCAACATCATTCCATGCGCACCTCTCCACAGGCCAACCAAGCCGTTTTTCTTGTAAATATTAGTGATAGCAAATGTCATTCCACTGTGAGCATGCTGCGTTCCGACAGCTATTTGTCTAGAGGAGTACGACATCAGTTGGGTCTTCACCAACTGTAATGGACTCCCGAAGAATGCTCCTGCCATCCCTGCTATTGATCCAAATAATAAACTATTAAGGAACTTCGTGTTGTTCTTTTCATCTCTTAGTAACCCGTAGTCGTCGGCTTGTTGATATATTCCTAGCCTAAAAGAGACGTAAATTCATTTATTAAACTGTACAAGTATAAATTAATATTTGTATAAAAAAGGAGTTTATATATATATATATTAAATAAACTCAATGCTGAATAACACATTGGTTATATTCTATTAATTCGACAGCTAATGGCTACTCCAAAGGAGAGGCTTCGGAAGCCTATAATACTAAAAGTAAATAGTTCAATTACAAAAACAGTGAGACCATCAGACAAAGGTTCCTGATATGAGGTAATCTTATTTTTTAGATTTGTATAAATCCAATGAGAAAACTGAGCTATTATAGGTTCACTCGACTGTCTATTTGTCCAAGTGTCATAGGCCATTTTCTCAGAATCCATTAATCGAAAAAATGTTGAAATTATTTTATTGTGTGTACCTTAGCTGTATAGTTTAGATAGGTAAGATAATTTATCACAGAATTTGAAAGAGAAGAGTAGTTAATAGGGATGCAATATACGCTTAATTGGATGTTTTATATCAATATCAATAGTAGACAAACCAGCAGACGTGCCTGCTAAAGTTAAGCACTCACCTCTCCTCACGAATATCTTGCTATCCAAATGCACCATCGTTGCCGACTACGGTAACAGGCTTTATTAAAATACATAGTTCAAAAGATACTTACTTAAATCGAATCGAATCTTCTTCGAAACTATTATAACGATTCACAATACAATTTATACAAGTATTTATAATGTTACATGTTCTACTGTACTAAAAATTAGTGTGTATGCTATTTTATATTATTTAGAATTCTATGATTGTTAGCAAAATCTAAAAAAGAAATTAAAATAAAGAAAACTAGTTTCAGAATAGAGTTATTTCTATCATGCGTGCAAACAATTCTAAATTAGATATAAGTAGGTACATAAATATAATGTTGAAAAACTACGGTCACACATTAAAAATAAAATGTAATATATGTATGTCATGCAAAACAAAACCTACCTTACCCCGTTTACCACCAGCTGGAACCACAGCGCTGGGACGAGGCCTTTTTGCAGTGCAGTGACTCCATCATGCTTCACAATAGTGAACATAGCGTGAGGAATATTCTTGTAATATACTGCATGTTGGCCGCGGGCTCGTAGCTCCCCTTGCAGCTGCATTCTGGTCTTCACAACATCAAAAGGGTTGCTGAAGAACCCTGCACCAACACCGGCAATACCTCCCACAAGGAAATCCATTGCGCTGAAGTATATTGTTTCTCTTTGTATTTGTCCGCAGCATTTTACAGCAATTTGAAAAGTTATACGCACGCACACACATTCTTTAAGAACACACGTTAACGAACCAATTTTGACGTTTTCAAAAATTAATTAAGTACTCAAAAACTTTCGGCGGTATAGTGACTGACTATCATTGGCCAAAAATAACCGATAACGTCAAGCAAACCCGGAAAAAATTTGGCATGGAAAAGTCTGAGCTGACAAATATATCAATTATTGCACTATGAAGAAATCTATCGATTTTTACAATCAATCGATGATTTGAAAGTATAATTGACTATGAATAGGACGAGGGAAGGTAGTCCTCTTCTAGGTGACCTACGCTCATTGGCGTCTTAGGTACTGAGTACAACAAATTACTCGACATTGTTACATGCACATTCAATATTAATAGTTACTTAAACTTTATTGACCATACCAAAATATTATGGTATCAATGGCAAGCTTAATGTTAGTGTATACTCCACCAATTAATCATTAAAAAAAACTTACATGCAGGAACAGAGGTTTAAAGTAATGGTTTAAAGGATGTTAACAAAAATACTATACATATTTATGAATACACATTCATATAAATAACTATGTAGATGAAAACCTACAAGGATGAATAAATTATGAACTATCAGGCACACCACAATATTTTTATTACAGTTTGATTTTGAAGCAGATCTATTTATTTTATTGCGAAGCATGATAAAAGGCCCAGTAGCTTGAACTGTGAAATGATGGAATTGAAAAATAGATTAATGCAGCAGTGTAGAGTCAACAGTATAGAGATGTTGATGAGTATGAGTCTCAAAGAGTAAAAAAGAGAGAAAGAGTAATGACTGAAAAAAGGACATTAATCATGGCATTAATCATAGTTATTTTAATTACCTTGTGATAAAATACTGACATTGGACAAGTAACAATTACTCTTGTCAATGGCACCCTTTATCCTGAATTTCATCTATGCCAAGAAAGTTAAAATTATTTAAAATTTTGGATACAAAATTAATTGTAGAAAAAAGGGTTGATTAAAAAAATTAATTTACATTTTTGCAAAAAAGTTCCATAATCATTATTTATATTTTATTTCTAGTATACTTTATTTATTAGAAAAAATTTGATGAAGAAATAACAAAAACCACGAAATGTACACAATAATCATGTTATAAGTTAGCTATATCTCTACTGTCCTCTTAACACCACAAAGATTGCATCAAACCCATTGAAATATTGAAAATAATACAATCAATAAATATTCAGTAAAAACCCCTAAAATTTTTGAGAACAATATTTTGCCTCTTACTTTTGGTATTAATAATACTGAGGGATCTAAAACTAATCACTTTGAATGATATTAATAATTATAAAACCACTTGTTTATGTTAAAATCTGTTATAATTAAGTTAAGTGTTATGTAAATAAATGATTGTATTACCTTGAACTATGTAATCTAGAGTCCTCACAATATTTAGCAACAATACAGCATGGGTGTAATGTGTTGAACCAAATATTAAATTACTATATAACATAGTAATTTAATTACATGTAATTAATAGCATATCACAACCAAAATTCAAGTGAAATGAGTGATACACATATTATATGTGTATACATATATATGATATGCATCATAACATTGGTTCAGGTAATTCACAAAACTCAGTGTCTTTAAATTAGTGGAATAATGTATTACTTAATTGGTTTTAGAGTGAGAAACACAAACTTGATTCATTCATGGTTTCCCTTACTCTGTTCTAAATATAGGGAGGCAATTAAAGTCAATTTATAGAGTTGGTAATGCTTTAAGGTTTCACGAATTATAAATATTTTAAAAGTACTAGTTCACTCACTTTACTTCTGAAATACTTTATGTTTACAAATAGTATATGGACCTCAAACCGATATTATACATTTATTTACTATGATTGTTTAAGAGACTTTTGTTTTAGTTTTATGAATTACAATAGATACACAAAAATAAAAATTTATAAATTACAACTCTATTAATAGGACTTTCATACTTATTTAGATGGTCATATCAAGTTGCAATATATCCTAAAAATTGACTCATAACATAATTCAATTAGTTTCATGGTCGTATAAACACATACAGATAGATTGACAGGCAAACAGATGCAGATATTCAAAAGAGTATATTTTAGCCTTTACATTGATAACAAAGCCAAAATTATTTTAATATATAAATTCACCTTGTTACAGTTTTATTATTTGGTGCCTGAGTAACCATTCAGTTTCAAAATACATGCTGCATGCACATTTAATGTATGTAATTTATATTTATATTAATTTAAAGTGACTTAAACCTGGGTCTTAAGACCAATGCCTAAAAATTATTCAATAAACGAGAAAAATTACGATAAAAGTACTGTGATGCATCACAAACAAAATACACATTTGAATCTATTCATAATCTCGACTCATTATCGGTTATGGCGTAATAGGCCTATTTTTCCAATCAATCTTTTCCCAATTTATTAATAGAATAGCGCCAAATTCGGCGAAATGACGTTAATAATCTCGGAACACAACAATTATTGGAACACGACTCGTTGGATGATAAACAGTCATCAGTTTCACAAAAAAAATTAATATGAAATATTATCTGGCTCTTACCTGTGTCAGTCTTCAGATTACAATCCTAGATATGGTCCTCCAGAGTTCCATGTACATCGTCCGCATCTTGTGCCGCGTGCAACTGCTGTGTTATTAAGGAAAATTTATTTTAACAAGGTATTTGTTTCGTAACAATATTTTAAATGTCCGTCGCGTAAGTCTCATTGACTTATACGATCACTGAACAACCAGCTGGTGATAATGACACGACAGTTAAGACTGACAGCAATCAGCTGACTACTTCGTTGTCAGATTTATGTTATGAGTGATTATAACGTAGACAATATGTTTCTTAAAAACGTAATTATGCTCAGAATTCAACATTAAATTGTTAATACCTATGTCTCATGTCTAATCTTTAAGCCCTACTCCTACTGCCGACTATCAATATCTACATTAAAAAAAAAAATTCTAGCTTCCACAATAGTCTCATCGTACTATAAGAGTCGCTAACTACTTATACCATCGTAATAAAATTTATACTTAATATAATTAATATAATTTGTTATAGTCTACTATTATTAAATCTATATTTAATATAATTATAATTTCTTAAAAACAGTAAACGGAAATATGTAATCATTTTTGTTAAATGATTTTTACTTTTTACGAATGAGAAAACATTAGTTTAATCATAATTTTAGATTAGGTATATTATTATTTGTAAAACTACCGAATCTATTGACCTTGAATGTATTTTCGATAAACATGACTTTTTAATAACATGTGATTGATTACAATAAATAAATAGGTAAAAAATAATAGCTAGATTGATATCTTTGTCCAGTGATTGATAGTTGCTCATAAGTAATCATTGCAATCCACTTTAATTATGGTAATCGAAATCTCTCTTCGTAATTCAAAGAACTAAAGCACACCAACATAATACTGCAGTGCGATTGATAAAGATTACGGCATCAGAGTGGAATAAAAGTTTTGTTTACAAAAAATCATAATTTTTATGTTTAACATTCTTGAAATTACATGTGCGAATGAACTATGTTTATTTGATGTATTGGTAAGAAAACAGCTCGCTTCTAAAAAATATACCAATTAGTACATATTACTTTTCTTGTTACTACAATATAATATTAGAAGTTTTAGTGGTTGGGAAATGTTATTTGTGTAACCTGTGAATTGTGTCCGAAACTGGTTGAAAATTATAAGAAATATAAAAAAAAAGCCTAAATGACAAGTTTTCTCCTTAAATATTATGATTATTTATTAATATTATAAAAAAATTATGTTGTGTTTATTATAATCAATTCAAATAACAGTAAAAAGTGAAAAAACGAATAAAAATGGCTGTTTCAAATGCTATGTTTATTTTTGAAGTAGTTGTAGAGAGCGTTAAAAGCATGGTTGAAAGTAGGCAACTTATCATTCGGAGTGAATTCGCTGATATATTCTCGCTAGAATTAAAAGATCCAAAACAAATGCATATAGTAATACCTGAACCTCCACCTTTACCACCAGAACCCCCTGGAAAGAAAGGAAAGAAGAAGCCGCCGCCTAAAAAAGGTAAAAAGGGAAAAGAGGAAGTGGTTCCGCCAGAGCCGGTAATACAATCGGGGCAGTCGGTGTTATTTACGAGCAGCGCAGAATTTTTGATACAAAGCATGAAGAAATGTCCATTAGAATTATCGTTGTGGAGTAAAGAAGATAATCTTACCTGTATAGGCTCAAACTCGATACCTTGGGATCCAATTTTTCTACAATATTTACAAAAAATCTGTAATTGCCAAGAGCCGCTGCCCGTAACATTAAAAGAAGAATATAACATATTTGAAGAAGGCACTGCAAAAATTATGGCAAAGTTAAGCATTCAAGTAAAACTCAGCTATTTGACAGATAAAGTCACAACAGCATTCCGCACTCTTTCCGAAGATGCTGCGGTAAAAAAGGTTTTATATACTGGTATAAATTCAAAAACAACATCTTATATGTGTATTCTGAAAACTACCGATGAAAATTTCGAAGAAAATTCTAACAAAATAGAGAATAATTATGTAAAAGACAAACCGAAACCCAATAAAATTGCTTTCGCCAATTATAGGAACGCACCTGGCGCTAATCTTACATTCTTCAATGAGGGAGATTATTGCTGTATGAGTAATGCTGACAAACCTCCTGAATCAATATATAAGGCTCCTGAAACATGTCCTGACATTGACTTTATTGTTGACTATGTAAGAAAAATTATTGTTTCATGTAACGATAATATGAGAATGCTAACACCACAGCCAACTATAAGACCTAGAGTTAAGGCGACGGATATAGACAGATTATGTTATTGCAAAGAAACACGATGGCCCGATGGTAAATTGGCACAAAGATTTAAAAACCTGGCTTTATCCGAACCATGTCCGATGTGCATAAATGCTGGTAAAAAGCCTGAAGGTTCTCGAGCAGCCACATTTGATATAGCCAATATAAGAGGACCCTGCGGTAAACCTGATTGCAGAATAGCAAGAGACCTCAGATCTTATATTGAAAACCTTGTTGAAGAAGATAATAAAGAAATTAATATTAATGATATCACAGGACCGTGTGGGAGTAAAGAATGTACGTTAGTAGAGAAAATTCAAGAATTCTTGCGACATGAAGGAACATTTAGTCAGTCCGCCACATTAGAAGGTCTGTCGACACAATGTGCTTGCGTGAAGAAAATGGAGGAAGTACTTAAAAAAAAAGAATCTTGCAAGTCTTCGTGCTCTAAGGAATGCAGTGATAGTGACAGTGAAGAAAGTAAATGTGAAGGCAACATCTGCCCCTTTCTTAAAAAAGGTGAAAAGAAAGGAATGTACAACGTATATTACTTTACAGTGCAACTCGACTCCGATAAACAAAAATCTGGATCTAGTTCACCGGCTGATACAGATAAGTCATCGAAATTTAAGTATTGTTCCACAGATTGTCCTAGCACGAAACCATCAGAAAAAACTTCGTGTTCAAAAAGTGTATGTTCTACTTTAATGGACACAAAAGAACTCGGAGAGGAGTCCGATGTTTCCAAATGTCAGGATCCGGTTTGTCCCAGTAAGACTCTTGTTCCTCTTAGTCCAGCAGACAGTGATATAATTATGACTTTCGATGAAATTCATAACCCTTGTTGTGTAAAGACCTGTGAGGTAGCAGAAAAAGTAAAAGATTTCATTGTTGACGGAGTAATGACTAAAAAAAAGAAGACTATTGAAGAAGAAGATCCTTGTTTCTGCGATTGCATCTGCACTTTTAAATTTTCTAAAAAAACAACTTATTGTGCCGTATGTGGTGGTTACGAATGTTTAGGAGATGATGTAAGACAATTACCAGAATTTACTAAACCGCATCCATGTCCTGTTTACCATAAATTGTATGACAAAAAATATATCAAAGTCCAAAGCCCATGGCCTGAAGAATCTGAGACTAAAAAAACGCCCGATACAATAAGTATGAAAAGTTCGAGAGCTACTGGCTCAAAGCTTGGAACTGCCGCTGATAAAAGATTGACTGTCTCTCGCTCAGCGAAAAATTTATCTGAAAAAAAGGACAAAAGCGCTGAAAAAGTAAAAAAATCCAAACAAGAAAAGAAGAAGGTTGGGAAATTTACAGCTAACACCGAAGAAGAGCGTGTGTATTTTTCTTTTTTTAACAGTAGTTTAACTGGAAAGCAGTGGTAGCCTCGTAAATTTGATCATCGGTGTTTTGACAAGGCGTTCAAATTGAAATTCTACATGCGCCTTTAATCTGTCAAAGGTATAATTCCTATTATCAATTGAATACCACATGCTTCGATAAAGGAAAACATCGAGAGGAAATCTACCTACACTTAAGTAGCTTTATGACTTTTAACTCCTCATTTTCAGAGGAGACCCGAGTTTAGCAGTAGGACAGGTATGATTTGGGATGATGGTAATGATGACAATGATAAGATATACTTTGGACAGTCTCCACTATGTGCATTCTGCTGGGTAACGGATAAGGGCATATCATTATTAGATCCTATTTGATGAAGGTTGCTGGGCTCCAGCTTCCAGACCGCCTAGCCTAATTCCACGGTACTTGCAATTTCCTTTAAAAAGTAACTACTAAATATTTTCCGTGCTCTGGTTGACAAAATTGCTGCTGAAACTTCCCTTCTTATCAGCGTTGACGGTAAAGCCCGTAATCACATTGCCCGCCTGCTATTTTGAAAGAAAATTCACGTCAACTTTAAAGGATTTTGTCAACTAAAGGTCTAATGTGTTTTTCGGGTTTTTCAAAATCGTTTCATGAATTGGTATAAAAAAATAATTTTTAATTGAAAATTTTTTGGCCTCAATGTACCAAAATTTCAAATAAATTAGAATAAATAACAGGGATTTAAATTTTAATTTAATCCCACTACGTTACAAACACACCATCATTTGTAATAAAACTTTTGTAATAACTTGAGAAATGGTAGAGAAATCTCACAGCAATATCGTTACACTCACTTGATCATTATTTGCAGTCCTACCTACTCCAACTTGAACCCAAACAACATTAGGTAAAAAGATTTTTGTGTTAGTTACTCATGATAATAGGTGTATCGCCCAGCAAGATATGTTGGTTAGTGTGTGTAAGTCGTACAAGTAAATGAATGAAAACATGATTTAATAGAAAACCAAGGAAGAATGGCTTTTGTAAGACAAAATGCTCGTAAAATGTTTTACTATGAATATATAGTCTTAAATGTTAGTATATTTCAAGAATTGTATGTTTTATATATATACATATATATTTTTTTTAATTAGCTCCACAAGATATAGAACAGCGACCATTATCCATCTACCCTTATCCATCAGTCCCGAAGCATATGGGATGGAATTGGACAGCTGAAGATATACCTGGAATGAAGGTTTTCCATTTCGATTGTTACTTTTAAATCGTCAAACTTGTTATTTAGATCTATGTGTACAATTTGTTCATTTCTCAGAATTGATTAAATTAGTTAAACTGCAAAACAACTGTGTCAAAGGCTAAAAACCAACTTTTAATGAACATGGGTTATTAAATACTTATAAATCATATAAATAGCTTTTGTTTCAGTTCTAATAAACATGATTTAATTTTAGCCACGACCTAAATGGAAGCCAGGTGCAGCCAATAAAATATTGGTTAGAAGATACAGAGCCATAAGAGAAGGTGTAGATATAATAGCAAAGAAAAAACGTGCTATGATGCAACGCAAGAAAAAGATAGAGCTAAAACCCACACTAGTAGTGAAGAAAGAGGATGGTGAATATACTGTACAGATGGAAGTTTTTAAGAAATATTCGAAGGAAAGACTTATTTTCCAATATCCTTATGATGAAAAACCGCCATTAGTGTACAGCATTGGAAAAACAGAAGAAGAAAAAATTAAAATTAGAAAGCAACGAGAAAGGAGAGAGCGAAGAGAAACACGACGAAAGAGTCGATTATTGCAATCGACATTCAAGGATAGATGCCAGGAGATTTGTTTAAAAGCATATAACCAAGCTATTGGACTGCTTCCATTGCCGAATGCTAACAGTCCAGACTGTCCATGTCATACTTCAGTGGCAAATAACATTAGCCCGCCCATCGATTCATGTTCTTGTTCTGACGAAGGCAGTATATCAAGTAGTGATACCGATGGAGACGATTGGATTATAGAATTTACACCACCTGCTGCTCGCTTTGATATGAAGGCTAAACACCCACCTGTTCTAGCAGAAAATGAATGCCAATATAATTACTTAGACTATAAAGTAAAGTTACTCGATAAACACGGTAATCCTGTGCCTAGATTCTTTAAGGGTCCAGATGGAAAAACGGAATGTAGTGATTTAGGAGGATTTTGGGGACCTGGTCATATTTGGATGGAGATAAATAAGGACGGATACATAGGTGTCGATAATCGTTGGGTGCCGATGAATTTTATTGGTCCAGACGGGATGTTTTATTCTGCCGAGGAAGGGTTTTTTACTGACAATACTGGTAAAAATTTGAAGATTGGTATAGATGGTTACATCGATAAGGAATGTAAATGGGCTTGGTACTCAAATAGAAGGGCAAGAAGTCCGAAAGCAAAATCTACTATTTCTGACACAATAAATTCTAAAAAAACTACACGACCTGAACCCCTAAAACGAGATAAGGTTGATGCCACAAAGGGACATGCATCTTCCCTAAAAGAGGATAAGAAAGGAACATTAGAAACTGCTGCAAGTAAAACCGTTGATAAAAATAAAAAAGTAAAAAATACGGTCTCATATCCATCTGGTAAAGGGAAAAACCCTATAGTAATGAATGTGTCGCCGACTTATGAGATAGCTCAATCACAACCAACTTATTACTCTGATCGAATGAAATATATCATTGATGCGAAGAAACTAGCGAAGTATAGAGAAATAATGCGGGGATTATCAATATACGACGATATCTTTGAAATTAAACCGATAACCAAGACAAATAGGGCTTCAAACACTCCTATTAACAAAACAGCAACGTACGTGACTCGTGATAATTTTTATAAAAATACTCAGGTAAATACTAATACGTTTTCACGTTCTGGTTCCCCTTTAACAAGGTACGAGTGATCAATTTGTTTTGTTTTATTTTTTATTGTAGTCTTTTAGAATGAGAAATATAACTTTATCTCAATGATCTATAAAATTTTATTACTGGTAATTTATCAGGAAATCATTATTCACGCCTAAAGTTAAACTCTTCATTGGAATGTCATGTTGTTACATGAAGACGTAAAAACAAAATTTTGTGTCAAATTTCAAATTGACATCAATATAAATTTTTCGGAAAATTGTAAATTACAAGTATTTTCATTTTATTTCTTACTTTTATAAAAGTGAAATGGTGTTAATTTCCTTGATGATTAATATTTAAATAATACGAATATGGCTCTTTCGGATTCAATGTTTTTATTTGAAATTATCGTAGAAGATTTCAAAAAATTCATGCGTTGTAAAGAATTCATTTTAAGAACCCAATTTAAAGATGTCTTTACACTTAATTTAAGAGAACCTAATAATGAAAGATGGCAGCACGAAGTAAAAATGATAAAATCTAAACGCAAATTAAAAAGTCCTAAAAGAAACATCAAAAATGTTTCAAAAACGCGACTTCAAACGGTTCACTTACTCTTACTTGTAAATAACGCTGATTGTCTTATATCACATATGAGTTTACATCCATTAGAACTGGCTCTATGGAGTAAAAAATATCCAGAAAAAAAATTAGGTAGAGTATGTATACCTTGGAGTAAACCGTATAAAGATTATTTGAAAAAACTTAGCAGCAATCCGGATCTACCACCGGTCATTGTGAATGGTAAATATAATATAATAAATGAAACTTTATCTAAATGTATAGCTTCAATAACTTTAAGTATCAAGTTGAGACATATCCAAGGTTGCCATGTGGCTGCATTAAGCAACAGTAATGAGCTCAATAATATGATAGCAGTAAATAACACAAAATCGCATCATAATATGGAATCCAATGCATGTCTTTATAAGAATGATGCACCTATTGAGTTTTCACATTTACTTCAAGGTGCACCGATGAAGAATATTATTACAAATAGTAGCGATAAAAGAAAAGGCAGCGGTTTACTTAGAATTATAGAAAGTGATACCAATATAAGTACACATATTTCAACAACAATTTTAAGATCTAGATCTCTGTCTTCAGTTGAGGTTAAAACTAGATTAAACCCTTTAACTTACATTTTTGGATGTCCCAGAGGACAATTTGGAAACCGTGTTTATTGTGTGAGTTATTTTACTGTTGATAATGATGTTTCGGGTAAAGTAGATAATCCAAATGCATCAAATGAAGAGATTGAACAGTCAACAGGTAGATATCATTTCAAATTATGTGACAGTCAATGTCCAATGAAAAAAGAAAATACTGAATCTTGTTCACAAAGTGTTTATTCGCTGGATTTGCCTGAAGAAGTTAGCCATCTCATTAATGTAACAAAATGCAATCAAATTGAATGTGATAGCAAAAAACAGAAAGAACCTACATCTGCTCCAGATAACCGTATTTTACTAGATTTAACAAATCTCAATGCAGGATGTTGTGATTTTACGGAAAAGATAGAAAAAGTAGTGGGAGGAGTCTCGGGAAAGATACAGATTGGAGACGAACCATGTTTCTGCACCTGTGAGTGTACATTTGGTTTTACAAAAAAAACAACTTATTGCACTGTTTGCGGTGGTTATGAAATTGTTGGAGAAGAACTTGTTCCAACCTTAGAAAACCAAACGCCATTCCCGTGTCCTGTTTTTCATAAACTTATTGACAAAAATAAGCTCAAAAACTGGAGCACTTCTGGAAGTGAAAGTAAGAAGAGAGGCGATGATCAGAGTGTGAAAAGTATGAAAGTAAGTTCGGGACAGAAAGCTGTAGCAACCACAAAGCGTCAGGTGGTTACGAAAAGCGTTGAATCCGAAAAAGACAGTAAAAAAGGAATAAAGAAAAAGAAAGATGATATATTCAAATTTAACTATGGCTACAAAGGTATACGTACGTATATTGTTTTATTTTTATTTTTTTAAACTTAAATGAATACTTGATTTTCATCTAAATACATATTTTAATAAATTTAATTTTTTCTAAAGCCCCTCAAATTGGACACAGTGAATGTGCTATGCCCTGTTCCGGCACCCTCAATAATGTGCCCAAGAATATGGGATGGCTATGGACTGCTGAGGATGTTCCCGGAATGAAGGTAAACTTTTTAAATACATAATAATAATAATATTTTATTAAATATATATTGCCGTTCATGAGAACTAATTTTTTGTTCGTATTTTTTTTATTTTTTTACTGTTATTTTTTTAGTTCCGCCCGATGTGGAAACCTGGTGCCACAAATAAACACGTAGTTAGGTTACTCAGGATGGCCAAAAATCCAGGTGAAGTAATTACTAAAAAGAGACGAAAGGATGCCGGTAAAAAGAAACGCCCTTTAAAACGGCCATTATTGATTGTTCATAAAAGAGACGGAGAATATTCTGTTACAATGGAAACTATGAAGACTTATACTAAACCCAGAGCACCAAATCAACATCCCTATGAAGATAAACCGGTTGTAACATATACTATAGGTAGGACGGATGAAGAAAATCGGGATAGGCAAAAAAAGAAGGAACGCGAACAAAGACGACTTGAGAGACAACAACGCCAATTTATACAAAGTGCTTTCCAGGACATGTGTCAAGAAATATGTCTCAAAACTTATCAACAAGCCTTGGGTATTCTTCCTGGTGCGGAAGATCCTGAGTGTCCTTGCTTCACAGCGCAATCAGATAAAGTTAATATGGATGTCTCTTGCTCCTGTTCCCAAGAAAAATCTACAGTCGGTTCAGATACAGATTTAGATGAATGGATTGTTGAGTTTACTCCACCGATCGCTATGTTTGATCCAACTTATAAATGTAAGAAAATATTTAAGGCTGATACGGGAAGTCAGTATACATATTTAGATTATAGGGTGAAACTTGTAGATCGATTTGGTAATCCTGTACCAAGATTCTTTAAAGGTCCCGATGGACGGCAACAATGCAGTGATTTAGGTGGCTTTTGGAGCCCTGATCGTAAATGGCTTGAAATAAATGTAGACGGTTATGTAGCACCAGACGGGCGATGGGCTCCTAATAATTTTATTGGACCCAGCGGTGAGCAAGTTGATGCAGAGTCGGGTAAATTCCAAGCTACAAATGGGAAGTGGTTAGTGGTCGGTGTCGACGGGTACGTGGACTGCGTAGGCAAATGGCGTTTCTACCCTAGACCAAGAGGCACAATTCAAATTAAACGACCTGTTACAAGCGGTAATAAGAAAGGAGGTCCTGGAGCCAATAAAGATCAAAAGAGAGCATACAAGCCGTCTGAAGGAAGTTGGAGTTGTTTTGGAGACGTTTCTCCAAAGCATTTGTCAAGAATGGGGATCGTTGGTCATGGACAAGATAAAAAGCTTCTTTTGTCTACGTTACGAGATATGTTAGCACATGGTGAAGATGTAAGAATTCCTCAGCCTTCAACCGTGCATCGACTTCCAGAATTGAAGAAATCAAAGAGAGTTCAGATTGCTCCACGTCATGTTAAAAGCTATGTAGAAGATAGGTACAAGTGTCGTCACCCAGTGCCTTCGGAAAAAGGTATAGCTGCAACGGACGAAAGCGGCAATAAAACGTATTTTAAATTAAGCAATGTTAAAAACAAAAGGCCGAACGAGAGGTTGGCACATTTGGCTAAACAGGGTGTAAGTGTAAGTTCATTCCATCTGCCATGTTTCCACTCGTTTATAAACTCTGATATAATGAAGCAACAACAGCGGGAAAGGCTAATAGCTCTCGCCGGGAAAAATGTAGCAACACAAGTTTGAATGTATTATTAGAATTTGTCAGTCCTGTGTCCTATATTTTCTTAGTAGTTTTGGTTTAGGAATTGTGGTGTATATTCTTAAGCACAAGTTATGTAATTTGCAGTCTGTATTTGGTATTGTGCCGAGTCATATTTGTGACGACATGTAACTTTAAGAAAATATAAAATATATCTATATTTATTTGTCGATTGTTGTTTTTTGTTTTCTAGATTATTAGAATACGATAAGAAGTTCTTATAGCCCAACGGCTTGTATCGATTGCGAGCGAGTGAGTTAAGCAACTAAGGGCGCGGTCTGTATTTTAATAAGTAAAGCCAAGTAGCAAAAAATTTTTGACCACTTTTCTGTTTCGATTTCGGTCCATTGTATTGATCCATTCGGTCCATGATTGTAAAAGCTTTACCACGGGACTCCAATATAATAGAAAAAATTGGTTGTAAATCAATCGACCCATAATTCTAATTAATACAAACCACTGCGCGTCCGTTTTTCTTGGGGCAATATGGATATTTCTCTTTATTCATGATTTTTTTTTAACATTTAAAGATCTTCCGGAAGGTATTTTCTGATATTAATCACATGCGTGTATTATCTATCGTGTGCTTAGTTTAATAGAGCTACGTACTCAATTTGTTCACGGCGGACTTTGAAAAATACCATTTATATCAAGTTTTTGTAAGTTTTTATTTTATTTTTTATTTTTGGTAGTAATAGGTAATAAAGATATATTACATTAGTTAATGAGTGTTTTTATAATAGTTAAATTGTTTTCTAGGTTAAATATGGCTGGAAGCCTGGCGCGATCTCCAAGCGCTTGCTCAGAGCACTTACCGAAGCGAAATTGAGGCGGTCAATAGTCGAGCAGAAACAAATAAAAAAATCCAAAAAATATGTACAAACCAAACCGGCATTGATAATTACTAGCAAAGACGGAGAATATCGTATCGAAATGAACGCACCACCAAAGCTCAATGACATTGAATACACTCCACTTATATACCGCATTGAGTCTGCCGATAACAAAGCTAAGATTAAAAAGAAGGAAAGAAAGCAGAGAAGCTTTATAAGAGCTGCCATCAACGCAACCTGGAGTGATCCTTACTACCCTGAAAATTGGGAAAATGTTTACCTTCCTGCTTACAAGCGAGCGATTGGAGTGAGTGAAGATAATGTACATTATGAAAACAATGAAGAAGGTAGTGTACCAGGTTTCTGTTCGGACGACGATATGAGCTCCGGCTATAGCTCTTCAGACATTGATTGGGAACTTCAATTCTCACCTCCGGCTTTCCGAAAACAGGTTGCGTCAGATATTGTTTAAAACTTGTAATTATTCCACATTTTCATCTTAGTATTTTTATTTTCTTAATGTGGTGGCGATATTTCGTTCAATGTTGTTATTGTGGTATATGTAGTTTTGTTTTTGGATTTTTTTGTATTTCAAGGAAATAATAAATAAATATAGATTTACTCCGTTATCTATTTTTATTATCAAATAGTATGTTAAGCATGTCCCATATAACAAGTGATAATGTCGTGTGCGGCGCTATCCTCATGTACAAGGGGCTCAATCCTTTGTAAAGTCCATGTAGGCCTTCTGTTTTGTAGATTTTACTAAGGCAGTCGAAAACGCCATTATATAACTTTTCATCCGGGCCTGGAAAACAAATGGTTGCCATGAATAGAAGATAAAAAAGGGGATAAAATATGGGAGTATTGGTGCTTCCCCTCTGAGCACTTCGAGCACCTGGTCATGTTAAGGGCACTAAGGATATATGTCACTGGGAAATAAATAGCCTGATGTTATCAGGAACAGATATAAAAATAACAATTGCACGTTTATTATGACTTGCTAAATACGTACGTAGGTTTGAGATTTCTTAGTTTTAAGTCACCCGTTTCATTTGCTTAAAAATAATATCATAATACCAGTGACAAACAAAATTGCGACAAACCAATATAAATTGCAATCACTAGTTTACAAATACTCGTATCATCTAGTGTTTAAAAGATGTGCTGAAGAGTTTTTTTCGCTGTTTCTTCTCCTTAATGTTAAAACACTTTTTCGGAACAGTAGTAAAAGCAATAAATGACGTGCAAGAATGTTTACAGACTACGTAAATGAATAAGCGATTTTGAATTTAGTATTACTTTTACCTTAAAGACCCCCGAACTCTTACTAATCGTTGTCAGAAGCATGAGTTTTCAATGGACAATTTTACAACCAACCAATTCGCGAAGAAATACATACTAAATGCATTATTCTTAAAAAAAGGCCAAATTGTTGATAAAATTTAAAGAAATTTTAACAATTTATATTCTCCTATTTTCAATGAGGTGAATGCATGGGAATATCGTTATTGAGATTTGATCGTAAATGAGCATATCATTTGATATATTTTCATATTTTAGTTTCAGATTAGCCACTTTGTAAATATTAATGCCAGTTTTGTGTTAAAAAGTGAACCAGATCTAGTTTCCCAGTTATTAAAATGAATAATAAATAAATAAAACACATTCAATGGTAACATTTTTAAGTAACACGTGAATCTTACCGAAAATTTTAAGCGACCCTCTAAAGAACAGTTTGTACGTAAGGATATTGTATTATAGACGAATATATCATTGAAAAGAACGCCTAGAAATAACAGTGTCGAAAGCGGTTCCGCATATGTTAAAACCTTCTTTGTAATTGCCATGTGTTGTTTTAAAATTAAAAGATGTACTGAGGAGTTTCTTTCGCCGTTTCTTCTCCTCAATGTTAAAGCACCTTTTCGAAACGGTAGTTGAAGCAAAAAATGACGTGCATGAGTATATTTACAAAGTACCTAAATTATTAAATGATTTTAATTTGAATTTTAGTACGTGAAGTGAGATTATTGAAATTGTAACTAAACCACCTCCAAAGTTTTAAAGAGTTTTAAAACGCAGGAAGACGTTACCCTGATTATACAACCGCGTATTCACTACATCCAGCGGAGTTTCCAAGCAAACACAAAAGACACCACTGACGAGGCTTGCCAAGAACGCGAGCGAAGCTGGCGACTGTTCGAAGTACCCGTGTGATACCAGGCACTCTTTCACCCTGTAACGTGGGTTCGGATGGCAACAGATCAACTTGTGGTTATATGGACATTGGTAGTGAAGGACCAGCAAACTGTATAATCGATAGGTATACATAAATATTCACTACTAATATGTTATTGCAAACTTTTTTTTAATTTCACAATTAATACACTTAAACGACAGGCAATAAATATATCTATTGTATGTTGAGGTAACAAGAAAGTTACCTGCGTAATGCTGTGGAAGGAGTCAATGGCGCTTGTCATTAATGACAAGGACGCCTGGAAATAATAGTGTCGAAACCAGTTCCACACAGGTTTTAACTTTTGTAATTACCGTGTGTTGTTTAAAAGATGTGCTGAGGAGTTTCTTTCGCCGTTTCTTCTCCTCATTGTTAAAGCACCTTTTTGAAACGGTGTTAAAGGCAAAAATGACGTTCATAAGTGTATTTACAGAATACCTATATGATTAAATCATGTTGAAATTGTTAATTTTCTAGAACCTATCATTCAATGCAAAACATTCCGCGAGCATTATCGGGTAGAGAAAATCAGAAAACTGTAGATAAAACTAACATATCATTAGTGGAACAATGAAGAATATAAATAAAAAACGTAGATCATTATCATATGTAGCTGTTTAAAATAACATTACTAAACATAAATAAACATTGCAATTTGGTGTCTCTCTAATTATTCCACTAATTATTTCAGAGTCCTGTGAATGTCGACTTTTTTAAATGTAAGGAGTAATTGGTTCTGCCATCTAAAAATGAGGAAGTACCAAATCCTGTCAGTCTGAATTTTTGTTTTAAATTCTTGAAATGGTCATGTTTTGTTACTTGAAAAGGCGCGGCAGAGTATCAAACTTGAGCTTGCAATCTAAGTTAATATATATCTACGTTTTGTTTTATATAAAATAAGTTAATGCTTCACAATATTAATATTCCTATGTGTGTTACACAATTTTTTTAATCCTTTCACATATCTATTTTACCCCGGTAACAATTGCTGGAACTGGACAATACAATTTTTGGTCCATCAAGCCCACGGTCGTGATAAAATGAAGCATGAGATGTAACGCAGAATTATGGGGTATTATTTACCCTGGTTGTAAAGTCGTACGGTGACGACATCTAATGGGCAAATGGCGAGGGCGACCATCACTCCGCTGAGGGAACTGGCCGCGAACGCAAGACCCAAGGGCGAGCAGTCGCAAATACGGTGCGACACCAATATATCTTTCGCACTGGGAAAAAGCAAATTTTCTTATTATCGTTAGAATATAACTGTGCATGCGTTGGTCAGTTTAGTAAAACTATTATCTGCATGTAAATTTGTTTAATCTTATGATTCAAGTATCATAATAACTATACGTTTGCGTACTGTTTTACAAAGTTTCTTTAACATGTTACATTTATTAATAATTTGTCGGGCGTCCGACTAGGTGGGAGATAAGGAATAAAAAGAGGAATTATATCTTAATGATTTTGTAACGTGTTAAAGGTTCTTTCTACTCCTTAACTTATTCATTTTGATATCTTATTGATCGTTCTTCAGAAGTAATTTAACAAACCCCAGATTATTTTAAAAATTTGAATCATTTTGATATTGAAAGACTGTATATTCTTACGTAGAAAATGTCGTTAACTGTGCAGCACTGCCTACGGCCAGCCTGGTGCAGGTGGCAGACACGCCGGCGAAGAATCCTCGCACGCCTTCAGTCTTGTATATCTTAAGGAATCCGTCTATCATGCCTGAAAAATAAAATGCATCAGATTTTTCTATTGCTACACTTTTAAGAACATAATGTTAGATACTTAGATTTTGAGTTTTTATCAAAGCTAGTTACTATATTTAGTATACTGCGTAGTTTTTCAACACAGTAGCAACAACAGTCACTATTATTCAAGAACTAATGGAATTAATTTCAGTAAGTAGTTATGGGTATTGTAACAGATGAAAACGAACGTAACCTGTTCTATTTGAACTTTTTTGTTATTTACCATTGTAAAATTAAAACGCCATGGCACTGTGAACCAAAACTACCATATCCATATAGAAGCTATAAGACGTTTTTGACATTGAATGAAAAAATTGTCGCAGTTTTCTTAACTTCGAAATGGATGGTGTGATTTTTACAAGAGTCTTTATCTCCAATGGAATAATAGTTTCAAATTTACCAAGTGGTATTTATGAGAATCAAATTATCCTGTATTTTACTATTGCGTATAAGGGTTTACTCACGTCGTAGTTGTACTAGTAAGTCTATCTTTGTACAAGTATCCGGTATACCCCAGGTCACTTCTCAAAAGTCGGCCACGATGACAAAACTACGCTAACCTACGACATGACTAACCAGTTATAGGTGATATTCATGAACCTCACGAATCATTCAGTGTTAAATTACTCTGTGCTTTTATGGATCATTACCATTGTAACGATGTTGCCTCCCAACAGCTATGCTAGGATGCGCGGACGCCTGTATCCTCGTCTTCAGCACGGATGCCGGGTTGGCAGTCACGCCGCTCATAACTCCACTCACGGATGACCAGAATACCGTCTTGGTAATACTGATGTCACCGGTCGCCGTCCGCGTCCACCCTGATGCTTCTGCTATGTGGAACATTCCTAACCTGCCGTTGAAAACAATGAATGATTGAGTACCTCATATATTCCTCACGCTACCGTAATAAAAAACAAGAAGGAACTAGAGAAAATTTTAATCTTCGGTAGAAAAGCCTGCAGATTCGTTCGTCAATTTAAGAAACCAAACGAGCAGCGAGGTATGCTTATCGTACCTATATGACAAAGCTTGTGATAAGAAATTGATTCCCAGTTTATACTTGACAACATAGAAATTGTTCGTTAATCTTTGATGAAATTAGATCTAATAATGTCCCCTTAGCCAACTTTCGTCAAAATATAGTTGAAACAATTTGAATTGTCACTCTGCACTTAAATAGTGAGATGTGCTTCTTCAGAGAAGACTATGGAATGTATAATTAAAATTAAGTAATAAGTGCGCACCTTACTGAGTTCATACTGAACCCTAATACCATTGCGGGGACTAGTCCCTTTTGTAGCGCCAGAGCACCATCATTTCTGGCGATGACGTAGAGCGCGTGGAAGATGCCCCGATACCGCGTGGTTTGTTCACTACGCGAGCGCAACTCCCCCTGCAGCTGCATGCGGGTTTTCACCACATCCATCGGATTCGTTATAATGGTCGCTCCGGCGCCGGCTAGACCGCCGATTATGAAGGAGTCCATCTGTTCCCGCCTGAGAGATTGAGATTTTGATAGTAGAATTATTTAAAAGTAGGATAACCGAGGTTGCTGGTGATTGGTGGAGAACATCATAACACAGTCAAGGCAGTCATTACCTTTGAATTGTATAGGAACTTACCAATTCTTGGGTTGGGAACTAATCCCATCGTCCCGCCAACAATTAATACATACCTATGCGTGAGACTTCATTTATGAGAAGAAACTCAGTAGGGGGTTGCGAAGATGTTAGCAATATTACATTAGGAAAAATAATATAATTAGGAAAAATAAGCTACTGTAGTATGAACATTTTAAAAACCTGTCTCAGTCTTGTCCTTGGTTTTCCTTTTCAATTAAGCTTCCCTTAAACTGTTAGTACTGTCTTCAAGACCATTTCAGGTATCACAATGAAACTAAAGGTAACATTTTTTTCTCTTGCTTCCGTCAATTTAAATCCCGCTAAACAAACAAATAATGACCGCGATATTTTGAAACCTATTCTTAGCATATATTTTTGTTTATCTCGCAGGTGAGTTTATATATATACAAAATACGGATTTGATAGTTCCGTCAAGATCAAGTTCTGTGACAGGTCCTAGCTTCGTGAAGATTGCGCTTTATGCAGGAATAAAATTACCTAAATTAAAATACACTTTGAGTATAATAAATTATCAGTTATCAAAATGAATGCGTGAGACTTCATTTATGAGAAGAAACTCAGTAGGGGGTTGCGAAGATGTTAGCAATATTACATTAGGAAAAATAATATAATTAGGAAAAATAAGCTACTGTAGTATGAACATTTTAAAAACCTGTCTCAGTCTTGTCCTTGGTTTTCCTTTTCAATTAAGCTTCCCTTAAACTGTTAGTACTGTCTTCAAGACCATTTCAAGTATCACAATGAAACTAAAGCTAACATTTTTTTCTCTTGCTTCCGTCAATTTAAATCCCGCTAAACAAACATAAATAATGACCGCGATATTTTGAAACCTATTCTTAGCATATATTTTTGTTTATCTCGCAGGTGAGTTTATATATATACAAAATACGGATTTGATAGTTCCGTCAAGATCAAGTTCTGTGACAGGTCCTAGCTTCGTGAAGATTGCGCTTTATGCAGGAATAAAATTACCTAAATTAAAATACACTTTGAGTATAATAAATTATCAGTTATCAAAATGAATGTAATCATAGTATAATATTTTATACTAAAATTGTAACTTATTAGTATTTTAACATAGCATTATTAAAATGCTGTAACAAATGATAATTAAACACCTAGTAGGTAGTTCATTTTGTTAAATCGCCATTTAAATTAAAAAAATATTAAGGTACCTAAAGTATTATTAGTATGTATAACATAAATAATAATATGAATTTCGATACTACAAAAGCAATAAATTATGGTATTATGTTGTATTCGCAAGGGTTGACTGTTTGAGAATGCCACTAAGCATTAAGTCCTCCCGTTGTATAACCAATAAAGGTTGAATAAATAATTGCAGTAACACGAATACAGTGTTGCCAATAAAAAAAATCCATAACCCAGTTGGTAGTGAATCTGCCTGCCGAGCGAGGGGTCCCGGGTTCGACATGTATGACATTTATGTGACAGATAAATATTTGTTCTAGGGTCATGGGTGTTTGTGATGTCATATATGTGTATGTCCACGCCATCTGCGACACAGGGAATCGTAATGCAGGGGCGTATGTTAACGTTTAAAAAAAAAATACGATTCCTCGCGTCACGTCAGTGTAATTCCCCATATAATTGTACAAATGAACGCCTTTAAGTACAGAATAAAAGTAGGTAATAAAATATGAATGAGTTTGTGTCGTCACGACATAGATAACATATTTCAAAAAGGAAACATAATTAAATTATATGTACATAATTATGCATGAAACCAAATTTTCCGCTCGAGACCCGTGCTCTTCGATCAGTGAATTGTAAACAAAACTTTCCATAATAATTATAAGATTCGTCAAACAATATAGTGTTTGTATATCAAGCTATCATTGAATTAAGATAGACAAGATGAGAAAAGACTGCGTTAACATTTTTATTCTATTATTTTGCCGATCAGTTTTCGGGTAAAAAGTTCGTGATCAGTAGAAAAACCTATAAATACCTATTTGAAGTAATATTTGAATTTGTTTCTCAATATCCAACAATTTTCCTAATACTTCGTACAAGAATATCGCACACTTAATATTAAACTGACCTATTATGGTTGAGGTCCAAAATGAGTTAGGAAGACAAACTAGATTTAACGTTATTTATCTTTCCATCTCGGAATTTTGTCGATATCTCATTTCTAGACTAACTTACAGCTTTATCAGTCTCTTTCATTTTCATGCGTTTTTATATTTATTTTTAGGATACAGTGGCATATGTCATTATATTATGATTGACAGAAGTTGTCTATTAAATGAAATGTATACACCAGCATAGACAATAATTATTATTGTCTATACAATATAACAACAATAAACTATACATTATATCAACCTGTATACTTACGTTATTTTTATAGTAAACATTTTAAATAATTAATATACAATAACTACCACGATTTAAATTAATATGGAACATGTTACGTCACTGATTATCACTGTCGTGTTTTTTTACGTATTACATTATTTGCATGCAAGTCGCCCTATCTAAAGACTTAACTCCGATATACTAAATAATATTGTTTGACGATAGTGGAATAGTACCGACTGAAGTTGACGACATTGAAATCGGAATTCGTTCTGACAGTGTTTAAACAATAAGTGATCATTGTGTAAAACCTAGCCTACATACAACGCCATATTTAAAAACCGATTTTTATAATTTAAAATTGCTTTATCGCTATAGATTTAAAAGCAATAAATATTTTATGTCATTATTGGTTGTCTTTTACGGTGTAACGCTAAAACTACTGACCCGATATAAATGTAACATCGTAATATAGTTTATATTATAGGTCAGCAGAAATATTACCTTCTATTTTAGGTAGCTAATGCATGTTTTTCATGGGAAGTAAATTAAATTTTGGATATGAAAGTGATACTATGTGGTTACTAAAAACGTTTTAGGTGTTTTTGTAGCGATTGCAATAAATGAATATATTTCTGATTATACAATCCTTAAAATTAGGCACTTATAAATAAATATATGAATTTAATAAATGAATTTGAATGAAACTTGATGCAATTTATGTTTTACAATAACGTTTAGGATCAACGATATTTAACACTAGACGATCAATTTGATATCAGAATTGAAAATATAAAGAAATGAACATCAAACTAAATTGTAATTTTATATCGATGTAAACTTCCAACTGATGTCGTAAGTAACATAATTAACATACATAATATTTTATTCCTTTAAGTGGTTCAGTTCGACATACTACGATCCAGCTGGTGACGTCACGCAACGAGATTTGGCGAATAGCGTAGACACGTACATATGTAGTAGTCGGTAGAGTAGCGCGTGACAGAGTTCCGCTAAGAGCAAAATAAATCAATTGGTTAACTTATTACAACATACATAGATCGCTTCGTTATAGTAACCTATATTCACTTGTCTTAGAATTTCGTTATTATCATTTGTTGTAATTGCAAATTGTACATGAAAAATACCTTAAGCAATGAAATGAACACCGATTATTAGGTCAGAGTTCAAAGTAACAACAATTATACAGTTGTATTTGTAGATCATCATCATTACAACCCATAATTTTCCCACAGCCAGGTCTCTTCTCATAATGTGTGGTGTTAACGTTACGTCCGCCACGCTGGTCGATTCCGGATTGGCAGACTTCACACATCACTGAAGCATGTTTTAATTAACTTTTATCACGCAAATCGTTTTGAAAAAATTACACTGCGACCAGAATTCGAATTCGTGTCTCCCTACTAACTAACTACCGGTTCTTCCTGCGCCACTGCCCCTACGGATTGTGTGGCGGGGACCTTTGGGTCTCAAGCGTCACCTTTTTACCCGGGCGTGGACTCGGGAGAACAAGAGTCTCCCGGTGGAGGGGGGGNGGGCGCTGTTTAGCGGGGGGATCCTATTCCGTAAGGCTAGCAAGGTCGCAGCCTGTGTCTCCCGTGCGGCACCGGCAGCTTAAAGTCCAAATCATTAAATTGTATCGTAGATCTTAGCAAAAATTCCAAGTAGTACCTAAGATACCACACCTATCATGTCATGGCGATGTTTGAAAATACCCTGTAAATATGAAGTTGGTACAGTAGTGTTCCAGTCGAGAATGGAAAATACAATCGTTTTCACCTTGACAGACGTCGTGATCAGATAGTTCATTATATTTGATAGTGTTAATTCTATAGTAGAATAACTGTTACTGTTATCTATATCTATGCTAATATTGTAAAGAGGAAACCTTTGTATTTTTGTATGTTTGTAACGAATAAACTCAAAAACTAATGAACCGATATTAAAAATTCTTACACCATTAGAATGCTACATTATCCCTGAGTAATATAGGCTATATTGATTACTAGAAAAATTAAGGGATCCTTGCTAAAACTTCAGTAACGTGAACCAAGGTGTAAAAAAATTTGCTTAAAAATTTCTTTCATCGTATACGCTGCGGAAACTATTGATGATAGAACAAAAAATGTTCTACAATATTAGAGAACATATCAATATCTACAAATAACTTCGAGATACTGTATGTCCAACTATTGTAGTTATGTCACTAAAACCACTTTTTACATTTTAAAAGCTGATCAAAATCAGACCCTGATAACCATACCTTCGTATTAATCCTTATCCAAATAAATCATTTCATATTTAATATTGTTTCAATATATATAGATAACTTTTTGAATTACTCAAATCGGACATTCCGTTCAGAAGATTTTACGAATTTAGGAAAATAAACACCACCGCCGCCCCCGCGCAATGACCAGTGTGACCCCACGCAAAGCAGCCGTAGCGTAGGCCGGCGGACAAAGCGACGAGGGAGCGAGCACGAGATGCATGGCGGGAAATAGGTAGTCGTGCGGTCAGCGCCTTACGCAGCGGTTATATGCAATATTGGCTATGTGCTTTATAAAGGTAAAGTTATAAATATATCTCAAAATATTTACAAATAAATTAATTAATAAAATAAAATAAATTAATTATTAATTATTAATTGAATGCGATCGAAGTCTGAGGGGGCCGCTAGTCAAAAATAAACCTGTTTTGAAGAAATCAACTGCTTTATTCGCCATTTTAGTACAGATACCATCGAACACGGTATTTATCAGCAAGGTGTATCACGAAAATTGTTGTTGATTAGAAAGAGAAGGAGGATAAAATAATTAAATTGTTATCTTACTGCTATTAACTCCTATATGATTGTTTATTGTTATTTATATGTTTCATAGAAGTTTTATTAAAACAGACATTGTTAATTATGTTTCTAATGATCTTAGTGCTCCGGTGTCGAAATATCTTCTAGTCAATATCCTTAGTACGCATTGGTCACTGAATTTCAGAACATCAATTTGAAACGAAATTGTATTGACCATATTGAATTCGAATTTTTGCACTGTCAGAGCATTACGCAAAAAGAGTTTTTCACTTCAGTTTTCAATCTCAAGTGTTTAAGCTTTCAGCCTTACTACGAATACATGATAATACAATCTTGCAATCTTGTATTGTGACTACTTAGAAATAAATTGTTGCTTAACCGAACTCGTTACTTATTTCCATATGAATTAAAGTAAGTAAATAATCAGCGGGCTACCCTTCACGTTGCCCTAGCTAATCACTCCGGAAAATCTCATTCTACACAACCATACCTGTGCTGTATTTAGGTTCTAAATAAATACTCGATGACGTAGACTTACAGCGAATACTGTTTGTGAAGGAGGTCAGCTTATGCAAGGTCAGAGGTGGAAGGTCAAGGTCACGACATCAGTCGATTTATTCGACAATTTCAATTGACTTTCAAATAATTTATATTGTTAAATATGTATATTTTATAGTAGTAAACTGCCCTCGCTTCGCTTCAGAGAAACTACATTACGCTTATAAATAGCATTTCCATTGTTTTAGAACTGGGTTTTTCTCGTTCTGTGAATTAGAAATACGTTTATTATTTCATAACTTTTTATTTAGGGACGGACGAAATGAAACGATTTTTAAATATTAAGTGACGCTTACTGCAATACATTAGTGGTGTAAACCGTAACGAAATCGGATAAGCCATTTCTGAGATTAGCGCGAACTAACGCACAGACAAGCAGAGAAAAATTTTAACAACTAATGTTTTGGGTTCTATTGGATTAATAAAGGCCCCCAATAATATTTTTTTTTCTCATATATCGTTCATATACATAAAGCAATTAGTTAAAATTTTACATGTATATTTTGAGGTAGCGATGTTATGGATATGAAATTTCGGATCTGGATATGGATACGGTTTCGGTTACGGTTACGGATGTAAAATCATATCGGATTATCCGATTGTTTCGGATAATTTGGGATAAGGATATTAGATAATTTACGACCTTGAAATAAAATATAATGCATTTACAAGGTAGCAGTTTGACTTTAATTCTAGTTATTGTGTATGTTTGTAAAAACAATCAATAGCCTTAAACATTGAATAATAAAATCTATTTAAAATGCGAACGACGCGGCTAGTGTATCGGGTCGGCCGGTGAAAATCTGTCATAACTTATTTTATTTAGACTCTGCCGCTATCCGAAATTATCTGACATTTTTTTATCGGATTCGGTTACGGTTTCGGATATATTTTTTTCGGATATCCGATAGTTTCGGTCACGGTTACGGAGCTCCATAACATCCCTGTTTCGAGGTACGATAACAACGACAACTTTACACAGCATAATAGTTAGCGCGCCTGAAGCTGAACGTGTTGCCGCTGCCTGATATGTCACATACACCATCGACACGCACCGTTTTCCGGAATCGATGGTCACCGTCCTGACTTCGAATTGTCATTATTATGTAACATTAGACAGACGACGTGGAGATATGTATAAATTGCGCGGCTTCGGTTGTCGCACCCAAAGTTATCGAAGCAAACTTGAATGTTGACGGCCAAATCGATAATCGTTGGCATTGTTGAAAGGGATATGCGATAGATATACTGAACGTCAAAAAATTCTATAATTTTATTACGTTTTTCTCTATTACAATGAGGTGTCATTCAATATATTGTCAACTTCGTTACAATACGAGCTCTGCGGGTGCACTACAGTCTTACTGAAGTATTAAAATGTTTATCTCATCATAATGATCCCATACTATTGTTATAGATTTCAAATATTTATACGATTTGTCTAGATATCTAGATTTTCATCGTTAGATACGGTCAAATAATAGTCACAATGTCAGCTGTTACTTCCAAGTGGCGAAACAGAGTGAATAGAATTAATTTTCGTAAAACGTAAAATGACTAATAGGATTATTACATAGTATTTGAAGTCAAAGGGAGTTTTTGGCATTCTTAACACTATATCTTTTTATACACAACTAATAAACGTTCACACACTCACAACCCCGCACTAGGATCCCCTGTGTTGCGGGTGGCATTGACGTACACAAACATGACATTAAAACAGCCATGCCCCGAGAGAACAAACATTTGTGTGACATAAATGTCTGCCCCGACCGGGAATCGAACCCGGGACCCCTCGCTCCGTAGGCAAAGTCACTACCAACTAGGCTATGGGGTCGTCGTTTATTCATATTAAACAACCACATGACAGTTGCAGGGGAGGTTGTTTTGTAATCTAGTATGGATGGAAAACCCTCACAAAGCTTTTAAGCTATTAAAGGTACAAAAAGCAACGACACTACTAATTCATGGTACTTACTTGGATAACATGACTTTATAGTAAGTACTTAGTCGTTCAAACACCGCCCTTAAAGATTACTGCATTGACCTGTGAAGGTCAATTTAGTGAATCACCAAAGTGTTAACCTTTGACGATGTCAAATATCACCACAATACCACAGCAGTACAATCTTGGCAAGTTAGAAATGAAATACAAAAAAAAGATATCGTAGACTGGAATATTTTCTAATTTTTTAAATTTACTCCGAAAATGGTAATGTTACATTTTTGTCGCTTTTACATACCAAGTCTTTAGCTAAGACAATGGTTTCATATTCTATTGAATTAACAATGATGCTATCCGTAGCACACATCTGCGTTCTATCATCGGATATTGGACGATGTGGTAACGGGAAGCTACCTTTGTATTAGTGTCAATTGTTAAAATAGAAACTCCATAACATATGTAATATTTTTAAAATTATTTGGCTATTGGATTATATTGATTTTTTCTAAAACTCATACGCTAATTATCCTATGTCAATAGAGAAACTTTTGTGAACGAATAAATGTGTCCATTACACAATACTCTAAGTAAACTACTTCAGTAGCTTATCTATCCATCAATCATCTTACAGAAGTCCATTCCTGGATACAGTTCTCCCTTAACTTCGCTAGAACTAGGCCTTATAAATCCTACGGTTGCCGCATTGTACTCACGACAAAAATAGCTCAATGGCTATTAGACAACACTTTTTGGTACATAGTTATATAACTCAGTCCTAAGTTGGCCATACTATCGATATTTTGGTCTGTGGTACTCATTAATTTTCAAATCGTTACACTGTGACAATAACATTTTCCTCGTCCAGCGAAGGTCAGTGTGATCGATCATAATAATGACGGCCATTATCCGGAAAGCACACTCACGTCAACTGTCCACCCGTCATGCCGTGAAAAATGTTGACCGCCATTTTTCACTTTGTGCTTATATCGAGTGGAATAATATAAAAATGTTACTAGTAGTAGATTAATATATCTATATATTAAATTAAACTATAAATCCTACATACTTTACAACGGTGACATGTTATTGTGACATTATTGCTTGTTGTTTTCTCTGTTGCTTTCTCTATTATTTAATTAGAGTTAAATATTTTATATAATCTAATATTTTATTAGTATTCTATTTAATAGTAAAATTAATTATATACAAGTTTAAAAAAAAATATTAAAAATTTTGTATTGTTTGTAACTGTTCGCTTAATATTTTTCAAATTTTTGCAAATAAATAAAATAAGTACCCATACAGACAAAGAAATAAAAGTCCTTTTTCATAGATAAAAAATTAAGTGTCAAGTTCAGTACAAGGTAGTAGTGATACATTTCGCTTACTGAACAAGATAAAATGTCATATTGACAGATTTCTATAGTTACTAAAATCTTGAAATTATCTCTTCGTATCCTGTTCACGCAGTAGTTATTCGGTCATCGTAGCGTGACGTGGTATGGGTAACGTTCAGGTGTCCGACAGCTACATAGCGTGTGAGCGGTTCGATTATCGGCAAGGAGGGGACCGGCGCCCAAGGTCAGCCGTAGGCGGGCGGGCACCATGCTGCCCGGTCCACTCACCCACAACGACGCAGGCAAAACGCGCGCTCTCACCACTATATACGCGCCGCGCAAAAGTAAGCCGCGAAAACACAAAACCGCACAATCCAGGATGTTGGAAAATTCCATTCCCTTAAAGCCAAGCCTGTCCCCCTTTCATCCGCTGCCGGCCATCGGAAAAAGATCGGAAGAAACAAAAACAAAAATGATATTGTTCGACTTAAACAACGCGAAAGAAAATCAAAATTTGAAATTGCGTGAAGTTTTAAAACCGCTTACTCCGCTCAGTATCCATAGTTACACGAGGAAAGATTCATTGGAGCGGCTTCAGAAAAGGCCGCAGCAGCTTCTTCGCGAGAATACCTACGAAGTTATCGAACCGATATATGTCCACGCGGCCAAGGTAAGGAAACCTTCAGATTCGGAGGAATTGAAAGTGTCACCGAAGACGAGGTTTAAAAATGCAGCGATGCAAGTCGCCAAGCTCTCATCGATGCCTGAAACGGGAAAACTGCTGTGTTTGCGAGAAAGACAGACGTTGCCTTTATTCCGAGAAGGTAACAATTCTTGTCGACTGCAAAAATTGCCGCACAGTCCCGCGCAAAACCTGAACAAATTATCAGAAATTTTTCAAAATCTCGACATGAAAGGACGGCACAGAGACAAAATGAAAAAAGAAAACAGCTGGTTTTAGTCGACGAGAAAACGGATTTGTTACGGATTATAATATATGTAGGACAAATAGTTTCTTATTGTACAGGCGATAAGTAATAACGTGGAGTTTATTTTTTTTATAATTAGTGTCGAGGTATACGAGATACTGTTCCTGTTGCTCAAAGTTTTAGTGTTACACGTTCTTCATATTTTAATAAAGTGTGACGTTTTATAAGTTATTTTTACAAGCACTTTGAAATCCCTGTCTCTATAATTGATCCCCATTGGGATCCGCAGTTTAAAGTAAATAAAGTCAAATATCGATTAGAATTAGTTGAAAACTATTTAGTATAAGATTTATTTATCCATTTATAATGACACCCGAGCTGTAAAGATCGTGGTATGGATGAATAGTTGATTCAAATTATACATGTCAAAATATTTGTGTATTATGACAATTTTTCGATCATTTGTCTTCTATAAAACATTGGCTACAATGAACTAGCTTGTCAGACAGAGCACTGGTCTTCCGTCACAAATGAGGAAACCTGAATATCTAGTTGTGGATAGGTTCAGAATACAAAATTTATATTAACTTAAATACTACTCGCACACATATCGGGTTCCATATATCCCGACCCGAGTAGGAGGGTTACTTAATTTCTACTTCAATTGGGAATCTTATCCGGGATGCTCCGCCTGCTAGCTATTGAACAGTGAAACTGCTTGAAGCCGAAAATTATGTGTCCTCCAGATTTATAGCTGTTGTATATTCACCTTTTTTTTTCGTCTCCCCTGAACTTTTTATACTTTATAGCGTAAATCCTAAGAAATTGATCAAAGCAATGAGAGGGTAAATCTTAAAATAATTCTAGAATATTAAAAGCTTAGGATCCGAGGTAAGTATCCGATATGCAAGTATGTACTATAAATATATGATACTATAATACTATAAATAAATGAAATAATATTTGTCCGAAGTTAGTTTTTACAAACACGTTTCGAAAGTCAAAACTGTGTCATCACTTCAACAAATCTGTATCGTGAGTGGTCTCAAAGAAGAAGCGGCGATAAGCTCCATAGAAACGGTAAGCTTTAAGAGGTAATTAATTAGCAGTTAAGTATCACACCTTTTTTAGAATTTGGTTTGATGCAGAATACCAGACACGAGGCTCTTGTAAACTGTAAATTCGAGCAGCAAACTCCGTTCATGGCTGATGTTTGCAGGACTATAATAACAAAAGATTCGCGTAGACGCCGTGTCTGTCCGTCACGCGACCTGTCGAAGCTAACGGCAGATTTGCTCGACCTATTTCCGCCGAGGTGACCCGTTGTTTGTACAAATATGTATTTACGGAAATTAACTCGTAAAATTTCCGTATGGATGAAATTGCTAAAATTTTACACTTACTTTGCTGACGGCCTGTATTCTTTTTTATGGTTGATTAGATTTAATCTCTCGTCTCTATGTCTGTGACATCCGAATGTTTCCGAATCTTCTAGACGAAAACTTTAATTTTGAGTGTATGTGACGGGACTTTGGTTGGGTAAATTTCAAAATTATGATATGAAAATTTAAGGGCTCGCTACTAGAGACATCCATTAAATAAACATTACCACACTTAGATTAAGATCGTGCGGCGGCAATGGTTGTATATAAATATGATAACACAAACATCTATAACCTAACATTTAATATCAACAAACAAGAAAAAACATTTATCTGTCACCTAAATGTGTGCCTCCGAAAATATCGACCCCGAAACCCCTCGCTCGACAGGCGGAGTCACTAGCCACTAGGTTGTGGCGTTATTAAATATATTATAATTTTAAAAATACAATTTAAAAGCGAATAATAAGAAAAAATTCCCCCTTATCTCTGAATCTAGAAAACCTATCTAATAGCGAAATTCGTTCGTCTCTAGCAAAATTATTTCTCTGTACTTGTGATATTCTTTCTGTAAGAATATTTGCTCATATTAAAAGAAATCCTTATATTCTGAATCACATTTAAAAGCAACATTTTTTTTTAATGTTAATAGCCGACAAACGAGCAGATGAACCACCTGATGATAAGTGGTCACCGTCGCCCATGTACATCAGCAAAACCAATGGTATCACTGATACGTTGTCGGCCAGGAAATGAGAAGGTAAGAAAGAAAGAACTGGCTCTCAAGCCCCCAGCCGGAACACAACGAGTCGCTTGGCAGCTGACTCAAGCAAGAGGATGGTAGCTAGCCAGGCAGGCTTTACGGAAAGATTAATAATACCAGTAAAAATATTAATGACTTAATAATAATACTGATAATATAATCTTTACGCGAAGCCCTACCACCAAGCAAACAACAACAACAAACATTGTTTTAAATAAGAATGATAAAATTAGACTGTAGTGTTTACGAACGAATTCATACCGGTATACTTAGTATTGATCGTCCTTTGCCATAATACAAACATTCAAACCTATGGACTTCCACTAAGCATTACGTTGCACGCCAAGATAACTCTTATTGGGAGAACTGTAACGTCGAAATTTGCAGGTACCGACTAACACAAAATATTACAATGCGACGTATTTACACGTGCCATAGAACGATGGCATTATGATTTCATAGTAATTGTCAATTCGCTCCATAATTAGGGATTATAATGATTGGCAATTGACTAATGTATCATGATACATAATTATGCATAGTTGCATTGCAATGTTCTTACAAATGATTCAATGGTGAAGCAACGAATAGCGAACGGTTTAGACATGACACGGCTGTGCTTAACTGAAATCTTTACCACCAGGAAATTTAAGATCTTACTTGACTTATATTTTCAGGAATACCTACTTTAGGGCTTGTCATGCGTTTCGAGGAAGCAAATGCAAATAATTTGAAATGGGAAAAGGATTGATACTGAGCATTCCCGAGCGGGAGATCAACATTCAAACCCCTAGAGCTCACTAGGATATTGCTACTTCAAATAGTATGGAAATATATACTTGTTTGGTTGTTATTAAATATATATAATTAAAAATAATAAAAAAAATATTTTACTGTCAACATTTATTTATTTAAAAGCAGTCTAAATTGAAGATATTCTCTTTAAAAATATGAATTATAAAAATATGAAAAATTTTATCTTTTAATATAGTCTGGCTGATGGTGTTTTATTTTTTTATCTACACCCATTCTTTAAATCCTCTACAAAAGATTCTGAAACAGTTAGCTTACTGCCAACATTAAAACACCCAATGACATAATAACTATTATATCATCCAAACGGATGATATAATGTTGTACTGAATTTCTTTATAACCATAACTATAACACTCCTTTGTTTCTTTTCGATCCCTTCTGTGCAAAGGGTTTACTCAACAGACAGCCACATTCTTACTGCTCGATGTGTGGTAACTCTATGAATTAAAAAAAAAAAAAAACTCATTCCCTTGCGTTTCACTACCAGAACGCCGTGGGCCGTATAATAGGTAGGTTATTCGAATCCCCGCCATTTTTCTTCGATATTTTTATTGTTTTGTTTACAAAAAAAATGAGCAAGTGTTACAAAAATGTGTTACTATACAAAAAGTTAATTACTACTACAATAAATAATTATTTCGTTAATACTTAGTTTATTTGTATATACTCAGTATTGGATGATTTTAGGTTACTAAGACTGGCTGTTATAATGTTAGCAGTAAACTAACTGTTTCAGAATCTTTTATAGAGGATTTAAAGCATGGGAGTAGATAAAATCTTGTGTGCAACTGTTGATAATTAGGTATTAAAACACTTATGTGATACTATTAACACACTCTGCTTCGCCTAGTATGATAAACACACATTCGTGTTTTAATTATTATACAACATTTTATTTATTATACCTTATTATACAACAGTTGCATAAATAACTAATATTCAGCTAAATTTACGAACAGTAACAATTATTTATAATTTCATCTTTCATAATCTTTAAGTTATAGGGAGGTTGCAAATGTGGGATTAACAACGTATGTGAGAGAGAGTAGAGGTCAGACGGAATATTATATTTACTTTGCTAAGTAATAATCATGCTATAATATATAAATAATCAATACAGATTTTTGTAATTATTCCCAGGGACTTAATTTGTTTCATCAATTAATTATACTACTAGTACAATTATTATTACGTAAATAACATTATTACCGCACCGAATTGTATTTTGAACAATATAAGACAAACCACACTATCGAACGCCGCGAACGAAATGGAATTCCAAACGACAGGATCGAGGGTATAAGAATTACACAACAACTCAAGTGCCGCCAGCAATTACAACTCGAATTTAGATGACACCATCAACATTAAAATTGGACGAGAATCTCGCCACATCATATGCCAGATAAAATGCCAGTGCTCGGATTATTCTGCAACTTGGCTATTTCATCCTTGAACTTGGATATTGTTTCTTTAGCGAGGTGCAGCTTCTCCTTAAGCTCTGATATGTCGGCTCTGACTTTAGTTTGCGCCACAATGATCTTCTCTAAGGTCTTTTCTTTCTTTTCTTCGACTGGAACAAAAGATAAAAGTCAATATTCAATTCAATTTCCTTTAAGTGAAGTGTGTTCCTTCTCGACAAGGTGATTGTTCTTCACCATGCACATTAAATAATGGTTCAGTATTTTATTATTTTATAAAATAAATACCATCAATTTGACACAGTAAATAAGGTTTTTTTCTATCATCCCGCATTGCAGTCAACAGAATTCGCAATAAATCCCGAGAACATAACATTTTATCCATTTAATTATTCTTGTTGGGACACGATACATCGATATCATTTGATAATTTTGCCATTTCATATACTCTCAACGCATCGTATCACTTTAAGTTACTGCGGTACTATCGCGCGATCTCTTATCAAATTGCGACGCCCTACTGTTTGGTGCAGGGTAAGCAAATTTGGTTATTATGGTCCATAAAATATAGTAACAAAAATGTGATAAAAATCTATTAGACATCATTTTTTCGTTACAAGAGACTATTTATCATCACAATCATAATTCCTACAGCTGAAATCGGGCTAATGACATACATTTAAATGAAAAAAATTGAATATAATCAAAGAAGTTTCATATGGACCCGGAGATACATATGAATATGTAACTTGCAACTATATTTCAAATACTCAATTTAATAAAAAGCATTACAAATGAGAGTTATGATGCACTAATCTAGGACAGATTACACTATACTTACAATCAGTGTCATGGGTCCAAGGTCCATTGGTGATAGGCTTTACACTACTCAGGAGATGTTGCATGAGCTGAGTTGGTTCTTGGAAAACAATTTCTTCATAGGACTCACTGACAAGAGCTCTCCCTACGGGAGGAGCGCCTTCACTCACAGGCGATTGGAACAGCTTCAGGATATGGTACAATGTCACCTAGAGAATTAGAAGTTTCATACAATCTGCTGTTTTTAATACGCTTTTATTAGCTCGGGTTGTATCTATGTATGTATGTATGTAACGGAATCTTTGAGCTTACTGGTTTCTAAAAGTCTGATCAACTTGAAACTTTGCACACATATCAAGGGCCGATGACAATGCAATAATTTGATAACAGTTTCCCATGATTTGAATTGTTTTGTTAATAACTTAAATTTTATTATAATGTTTATTTGAGGTAATTAATTATGATTGATTGTCCGACCTTCTACTACTGTAATAAAGACTCTTTGTAATTAAAAAATATTTTCTACTTTTTAGTTCAATTAGCAATAAAAGTGTTTTTTTAGTTTTTTTAAACTATTTTTTATTTTAGAGTAAACAGATTAATAACATTATTTGAAAATAATTAAGCTTCTTAAAGTTTTTGTTTTGCCATAACAATAATATAAAATAAAAAAACAATAGAGCTAAATATGCCTCATGTTGCTGTGGAAAATATTTGAATACAAATTATTAGTTGATAAATAAGTTTACAATCAATTGATAATTTAACTATAATTATGTTAGAGTCATTAGTTCTATGTAGCTATAAGGCATCATCTCGATAAATTAAATATATTATGTGAATATGGCCTCCCTAACAGATGCAGCAACAAGCATACAGACAAATTACAGACCATAAAATTAACACATATACAATCAATTTTGTCTAATATCTAGGAACAGTAATTAATTGCAGCTTGTATCTAAAACTATTTCAATATTTACAATTTTACTTACGGGACGTTCATTTGCATCATGAAAGTATAACTTAATGACAATCTCAAACTCTCCCCATCCAGTCTCCGTAAGCTCATATGGTGGTTTAGTCACAATTCTATTGGGATTTGTATAACTCTCGTGAAGTTTGAAGTGAACTTTCTTGATATAAGCAGACATATCCTCGTTGGCATAAGGTTTGACGTATACAGTCCATTGATGTGTATGTCCATCTTCTTCTCTTTTTTTGCCAAAGTACCGAGCAATGTTACCGTACACTATAGGTTTCACTATGACTAAACCCTGAAATATTAAACATCTTATATTGTTGTACATGATATAACGGAATATACACTTAGCCTACACGGTGGATCGTATTTTTTGCTTTACACATTGGTAATGGTTTACGAGATATCAATGAACAATGACCAATGGGGCAGTTATTGGTTGTTAAGATTGACTGATTCTTTTAAATACTTAATAACACACAGACACACACATTTTATTAACTAATATACATTGTTTTATAATAAGCAATGACCTAAAAATTTAATGTTCCCCTTGACTTGCTTATTAAAACCTACAAAATAATATTTGGTGAACTGTAAGACTCAATGCTGTAAACATGCTCTTTAAAATACTTAATGAAACGACGACAGTAAAACGACGTATCAATGTCGAGTTAGAATTTTACTTTCTAAATATTAATATTGTAGGATTTAAAAACTGTACTTATGTTTGATGGTCCTCGAAATTCTTACTTTTACTCTGCCACCAGAATCTGGCCCAAAATCTGTCGGTAAGCTCATTTTTAATTCGATACAGTTTTGTTATCACGATAAATAAAAATGAGATTTAACTGTTTAAGAATTATTTATTTACTTATATGTTTTCTGATCAACCAAACTTATGTTTTGTTTTCAGATCCACAAAGTTGTGCCTGAGCTGACTGATGTTAACTTTGACACACTGTCAGTATTGCCAACAGTTGAACTAACTCTTCACCAGTTCAACTTTCAAAACTACTAGAAAACAATTAACAAAGCGGCGTTTCTTTCAAAATTACTAAACAATTATTTTATTATTACAAAAGAAACTAACAGGAATGTAATGATAACTGTTAAAAGAAACATTCGGCAAACGAACAAGCAGGCATCGTAATCGTAAATAATTATTAATATTATTAGTAAATCGTAAATAATTATCATTATTCATGTTCACCACATCAGGTGGCACTATCTAAGCGTTGCCAGCTAGTTAAACACAAAATCAAGTTGATATACCTTGGACAGCAGGATGCACCAAGAGTAAAAGAGCATGGCATGGACTCAAAAACGCAGCTCCATACAACATAAACCGTCGTATGATCTGTGAGATTACAAATTTATCGTGAAATAGTTTCGGAAATATATTTAGTGTTCCAAATTTGCATTTTAATTTTTAATACAGATTAAACTATGTATTTTAGAATTATAAAATAATATAAAGTATATTGTGTCACTCTAAAAGAGCTCTCTTTTCATATTATGCCAATTGATATGGGTCAACAACTATGGAGTTTTATTGTAATTGTGTAACTTATTAGTATTTTGTCATTGGACCTCTAACTTGTCACCAATTTTTTATATTTATATTCTAGAGAAGTGAGTCTCTTGAATCTTAATAGAATAAATAAATAGGGAGGGGATTTTTAAATTAAACATCAAAAGTGGCTTCTTCAGAGATAATATATTACAATAGTAGACTGCATGTGAACAATGGTCCAACAAGTTCTTTTTCATACAAACCTAAAGTATTAACATTAGTTTATCTAACTACGTCGTGAATAATCGACTTTATCTGAGCATGGTTTGAAACAATCACAACATTCTGAATAAGACAATACATCATTGATGTCGTCATCACAAGGACTACCGAGTGGCCAGGATTAACATAATTACGCCGCTAGAATACGTCGGCAACTGAAAATTGATCGTTAACCACTCATCTACGAGATCACATATTTGGCTTCAAAGAATACAATGGGAAACTAAGCTCGCCCTTCAGTCACCTGTAATTTAAAATTTGTGATCGGTGCACGGGTTCTCTACATCAGCTAGTAAAGGATCGTTCTCCTCTTCGAGCCTCGACGATCTCGAGCTATGCCTCGAAGCAGAAATCCTCTGAGAGAATGAAAAGAGATTGGGGACTCCGCAAGGGGTGGCCGGGGCCGATCGCGACGAGGTTCTCGTTCCGGGGGATATCCTCGAGCACCTTCCAGTGTAACCGGCCGATAGCGGCATGTATAAGCTCGACTTTCTCGCTTTGCAAATCTTTCGGACGTTGTCGATGTGCTTCTGTCGTCTTTCGTCGCTGGGTCGTCGAAGCGTGGACTCGTTGGACGTCTGGGTGGGGCTCGTCGGCTGCGGCGGCGACTGGCACGTGCCAGGCGGGTCGTGATCCGTCTCGAACAGGTGTCGGAGCACCGACTCGTAGGGTTCGTTTTCATAAATCCTGCTGCGGTTGGAGTGCGGTGGCGGGGAGTTCCCGACCCGCGGCTTGCAAGCGCCGTCGCAGTAGCGCTCGATGTCGATGAGTTCCATCTCGAGATCATACGCTGAATCCTGCGGGATTTATGGCAGCGAATTTTTATTGTTTACGTATTTATGGTTATTACGTACAATCATTATTAGCACTAACAAGAAAAGGCTGATCAATTCAGTATTGAGGATATCGTTTTGTTTTCCGACGTCTCGTATATCGCACATGTATCAGAGAATGACCACTACAAATTACTTAGATACACGTAAGCCCACGTACGGGATACAAGTCACATACCAGTTAAAAATTATCAAATGCCTTTTAATGGCGAGTAATACAAGTAAATTTAACTTATTAGAAAACGTGATTTTTTCGAAGCAGCGTGAAGGTTTCCTGGTCTGAACTGTGAAGTTAGTTAGATATAATCGTCTAATGACGCACCGTTTTTACACGCTTCATGTGTACCAAAGCATCCGTGATATTATACAAAATGACTACAGGATACGGTACCATGGGCTCGATGGGAGAGTTGAGGAGATTTTCGCGGAAGAGGGGGTTGTCGCGCCTCTCCCGCCGGGGCTCCGTCAGAGAGGACAGCGAGCGTAGCACGGACCGTCCTCGCCCGTAGCCCGCGCACTCGTCATAGTTGCTCGCGCACGAGTAAGGTGGCGGGACGATCGAATTCGCCTGGAAAGTATATGTGGGTCAATTATCAATATAACTGTAATTGAAATATAATATTCTTTTTCACTTGGAAACGACGTAAAGCAACTTAGAAATGCATTATTATTGTTGTTGAGAGGTAAAACATGGCAACAATATTTTGTTTTTGAGGTAATTTTTCAAGTAACTTTTCTCAAGTCCCCTTATTAACCTTAAAACGAATATTAGTAGTTTATCGAATCTACTTAAGAAACATGTATGGCTTTTGTGACAAAGCATAGATGTATAGACTGTTCTAATCGCTTATAAGGCCAAAAACGAGCAGAGATAGATATACTGTTAGTTCTGGCATTTTATGGGCACTTCTGTTCTCTAGTAGTGTCACGGGCCACGATGTTATATCGTGAGGTAGGCTTGGCTGTAAGCCTGTTTGTAATACAACAAAATAATAAATTGTGTCATTGAGATTACTAAAAAAAAATAAACATGTCCTTATGTTCAGATCTCCCAAAAAATATTTACTAGGGTTTTCCAATAAAAATACTTATCTTCCACTTACATAATACGGGAAATTAATTTGGTAGAATATTGATTTCCCACCTCATTTGCCGCGTTGCATATGAAACTGGAACTGAGAGATTCTGCGGTACTCGCCGCTGATAAAGAGCCTGCAATTAAAACAAATGACCGTTAAGTAGTTCCAACTAACTAACCTATGTAACTGTTAAGTACTAAAACTTACTACAAGCACATGGTAAATAGTTTGACGAGTCTCTAGAAAACATAACCAGTAAATACTAAAGGCACATGTGAATTGATTTTGGCGAATCTCTAAGGCCGCAACCAGTAAACACTAAAGGCACACGTGAATTAATTTTGGCATGTCTCTGAGGCCGTAACCAGCAAATACTAACGGTACACGTCAGTCGATTTTGGCGAGTCGCTGAGACCGTAACCAGTAAATACTAAGGGCACTGGTAAATCGATTTTGGCAAGCCTATAGAGGACGAATAATTCAACTATTTTAGTGAAATAATTGTTACATATTACTTTTTATTATTATAATTATCTACTTATAACATTGTTACATATTACTTTTTAATTAAAAAAAAAGATTTCGTAAATACTTTAGTTATGCTCAGTTTCGCCAAACCCAGAGCTCTTTTATGCTTGTTCCACAATTCTTTCAAAACCGTAAACATTTTATGAAATACTTCTTTCTATATTCACGTCTATTCTTTCCTAGGAGGCACTAAAATCTTAAATCCAACCACAATCTTTAGTCTTGCCGTCAATGTTTAGACTTCAAGCACGTACAACAAACAGAAGTCTATTGTGCAAGTCCAGCTAATTCAATTAAATATGAATACTTTAATCCGATTAGGTACAACGCAAACGTCACATTTTATTAGAGTATGATCATTTGATGATTTCTGCAAGTAAATAAAAAGTTTAGGCTTGTTAGATTGTAAATGAAATCGAGTGGCCATGTGAACAGAAATGTTGCCTAGATTAAGATCAAAGAATATCTTTTAAAAATCTATCAAGGGAATGTTACGAGGGCATCTACCAAATAAACATAAATAGGCTATCAAATTCTGTTGTGAGGCAAGTTGTTCTACGCACCTAAGTGTTTTGTTTTTAAGGCTAACGTTGCTTGCAAATGAGGTATATCAAACGAGTCCTCGGGAGAAACAACCTCTGCGGTTACAAAAACTTATATGTGGAAGCATATTATGAAAGCTTCATATATGTTTGATTAAAAAAACAATCATTATACACATTGTCACGATATTTCTGTACACACAGCACACTAATGCAGCAGATCTGGTGTAGGACTACATTAGCATTTGTATTGCTATCCCTTAGGACTCTGTTCGACCGGTTAGCAAAAATGGTCCAAAGCTGTCTGCATGTTTCGCAGATCATTTAGTACCTTCATACTATTGTACTGATGGAATCTCCAGCAGTAGATAGGACATAAAATTTGTACCAGACAATTACCAGGTGCGCGAATCACGTAATTGCGGAAGTACTGAACCATCAGGTAGTTACCGCTGGACTTGCCGTCTCCCTCAGCGCAGGTGATCACCAGAGGGTACATATCGGGCTTGGACGTCACCTGTGGATGTTCACGAGATAAGCCGTTGTTGTTTCATAAGGTAATGTTATGATAAACTATTCAGAATTTGACATTGATTTCAATTAAAATAATAAGCAAAATATTTTTCTATAGGGACAATTCTAGTAATGCGGGATCTACGTGGGAGCCTCTTACACATCCTTGAAACCAAGCCAACCTCTCCTGATATACTGGTATCACGACGTGAGTGATATAACGAATGCGGTTAAGGCAAACAGTCCCTCCTGTTGAAAGTCGTTGGACTTTGTAACACCCCGTTTAACTCCGGCTGTATTCATGCGTGGTGGTAGAGATTCTTACTTGTGTAGGTAGTTCCCACCTTCCTTCTAGAATTAATCGTGGAATGATTTTAAGCATTTTTCGGTTACAGTACCGGAACTTGTAATAGCGAGGTAATAAGTAATAATAAAAGTAATAAGCCTTCGTGTTGGTGCACGATCGGCGGTGACGATTTACCGCCAGGTGGACAGTCAGCTCGTTCGCCACTTGCAGTATTGAAGAAGGTAGTGACAAATATTATTATGACTATTACTGGTACTATTTAATCTGAAGCTTAGTGATACATAAACATATCTTAAAAAAAAGAAGGGAAAAAAGCGAAAGCCGCAAACAAAACTAGCGAGCAAAACAAATAGACCTCTATAAGTAGTTGTGCAATAGGTTATCACTTCAGAGTATGGTGGGGGGGCTTGGTGGATGGAGCCGCAACGACTGTAGCGGGGCGGGGGGTACACGGAGCCGGCCGAGTCGCGCTCCGAGGTGGGCCGGCGCACGCAGCAGGACAGCGAGCACATGTACACGCCCTGGCCGCGCTTGAAGAACAGGCTCCAGGTGCAGCACACCAGAATCCCACCGAGCAGGCCCAGAAGAAACAACACCGGCCTAGAAACAGGATGTGATTTAGATAATATTCTTTGTAATCTATATATTGTGAAGAGAGAGTGCGAATTTTGTGCGTTTTTATATACGAGTATGTGGAAGGTAATTCCCGCAACTGCGGCATCTATCTGAAAAAATATTTTACCATTTGAAACGTACATTTTGATGGACGTTGGCTATATATCACGGATATCTATAATACTATATATAAATCTGTAGTGTCTGTGTGTCTGTCGGTACATTCCATTTTTCTGTAAAATTTCGCAATAAATGTTCGTTTAATTACTTACTTACATGAATTTGACCATTTTGAATTTTTTTCTGGTTGTCTCTATGTCCCGTTATAACTCAAGAACGGCTTGACCGATCTTTGTGAAAATTGGTATGTACTGAGAACACGTAATTGCGCGGATGTTGTAAACCTAATTATGTGTGATCAATAGTAAAAAAATGTAATCTTTTTAATAATCATGTATATATATAATTAATCGTTCAACCTGAACGATGGCGGGCCATTACTATTTATATAAATTAGCTAGAGTCATGATAATATTCACTTTGTTCTCACTATTTAGAGTTTTACTATACGTAACAGAAATATCTATTAAAGTAAATAATTCAAATGTTCAACCCGAAGGAGGTCGGGACGGGCCGCTAGTTGTAAAAAATGTAGCAGCTTATTGTCGGTGGAATAAATAAAATCAGTGAAATACGCCTTGAATGTTTACTGCGCATTATTATGTTATTATTACGAAAATTGAGGATTTTAATTAAAGTTTACTAATTTGTTGCATTCGGATATATACAGATGTACATATATTTTTATGTATGTTTCCCGAAATCGTTGTATGTTTGTATAAAATGAGTATAACAATACAATAAACATAATTACTTACGTCGCTGCATGGTGTATTAATGCAATACTGCAAAAAAATTATCTTGAAATGTCATAAGGTTACGCGTATGAGAGTTCTTGTAGTGTAGTGGTCGTTGACCGTGATCGACAAAGTTATCTTCAAAGCCCACTCGCCCCATTTGCTGCTGCACTAGCCCCACTCAAAATAACTTCGGAGCTACCTTATCAACTACGTCATCTTTGCCTTCATAGGCATGGAATGTAGACCTTTAGGCTATATAAATAAAGATGCCCTGCTAGATAAACGCTTTTATACCTTACATCGTATTAACCTTGTCTGCAGAATAAAAAGTCCCGGGTTTAATCTCGATCGAGGAAAATATTAATATAGTTTTCAGTTATTTACATATATACGACAGACGACACTTAATTTATCCATTTTATGTTTGTTCAGTGGGTGAGTAATATAAATCGCCATTAAAAGGTTCAGCTTTCTTTCATGGGGCTTGGAGTTCCTTTTTACAATTAGGCTCCACAGTTGATACGTGAGTTATGTATTGGAACTTTTAAGCACACCTTATTGGTAGAGATAAATAATTTAATGATGGGAATGCCTGGAAATAATACCGCCGAAACCAGTTCCGCGCAGGTTAAAACTTTGTAATTGCGATATGTGTTTTTAAAAGGTGTACTGAGGAGATTCATTACCGTTTCTTCTCATAAATGTTAAAGCACCTTTTCGAAACGGTAGCAGAAGTAAAATATGATATGTATAAGTTTTTAATATTCATAAAACACCTAAATGATTAAGTGATTTTGAATTTGAAAATATAAAATTCTAAAGTAATTAATAACATAGTTTATACTTCTACAGTGATCACTAAAAAGCCTCAACCTTAAAAAAAAGGTTACGATTACCTACCACTGATAGTACCAAGCATGCGATTGGCCCCTGAGGTCGTCGGGCGAGAGGTGCGGCGGGCCGGTGGTTGGGGCGCAGCACCCCAGCTCGCAGCATTGCCAGTGCGCTGGGCACAGTCGCCCATCCGGACAGGAAATTTCTTCTGCGGACTTTCAAGAAGACTTATATGGAAATAGTAAAAGGGTCGTCCAACTGATTACTGCGATTAATCTTTCTAACGAAAGATGCGGTAGCGCCAGGACATTTCAATTGGAGGTCGTTGGATTCTGCACCACGAGACACGTACCGTTGTTAAAGAGTACTTTACCTAACTGACTAATTGTCCTTTCAAAATTAATGGTGTAAAATTTTAACGTATTGCGGCTACAAAATTCGATGTACAATACTAAAAGGTAATAAATCTTAAATACACCTACTAAGTTAAAAGGCGTGGTAAGCGATAGTCTAGTCAATTATTCAGTTGTAGTTTTGGAATCGAAAGCTTTGGCATGTTGCCAATATAATTTTCTTGTAATGCCAAGCGTTGTCCCCCGGGACGCGTGGAAGCTAATAAATGAGACATAAATGTCCCAGAAAGCTAATACACGCCCTAATATTTCGATTTCATCGTAATATGACATTCTATATTAATGGAGTTGTGACCTTCGGAGATATAAGCGCTTGTTGTTAACTTGTATCGTGGAGAAAAGTATTTATATGGGATATATAATATATCCTTTCAAAATAAGCTGATAACAGCCATAAGACTTAAGTAAACTTTGAAGGGAATATCGTACTCAAGACTCAAATCTTATATAACATTTTAAGGCAATATGTTCGTTTACAGTTTGAAAACAATCAGTTAAAATTGCTTTATTTACTTAAATGAAGTGCGCTTGAAATTTCATGAAACCTGGATACACCATGCAAAATTGATAGTTTTTAAAATACACTGACGAGACTTTGCAATACACAAATATACCAGAAAATAATAGCAGCCTTAATAATAAGTAATGTCATCTTGTAATTTGCTACAATGCAGTTGTAAGCGTTCGTGTTACTCTCAAGCTTTTGCTATAATCCCGCTTTATTAAGTAGATAAGAATATTGTATGCATGTTAATTACATTAATTTCTGTTGGTGTAATGTTTCTTACTCATTTTAAATGAATGATAAATGATAAAGATGACACAACATTAGCACTAAATATTACTTTTAATAAATATCAACAGAAAATGACGAACATTGAAAGGCTAATCTGTCTAGGTGACATTTTAGATTTCATCAAATTAAACGCCGTGTTTGAAATTTTTAAATCATTTTAGACCTCGACCCGTATGTATTGCTTTGACGAACTCTTGGCAAATACTGATCCCTATTAAATTTAAATGAACTAAATACTTAATCCAACAATGGCTCAATGGAGGTTGACAAAGTTAGCTAACATAGAAATACAGGGTACTAAAATAATTAGTCGATTTATTATTGGACATTAGTAAAAAAATATTGTGAGCCTTTAGTGTCTCCAATCTGAACTGGAACCTCCTCTGTCTATGTGGGTTTGAGAATCACTAAAATGGACTAGAAAGATATGGAGTAAAGATCACAATTTACAAATAAATTGGTGTTGTCTTCAAGGGTATGAATGGACATACGCATATGAACGGATTATTTGCATACCATATGACTGTATATTTAGAAATTATTGCAAGCTTAATTTGGGACAAAACTGACCTCTTTCATCTTTGAACTACCTAGTGAGACTATGGCGAACGCTCTCCGTTGAGCTACCCAGCTTTATATGAGCCAGTGCAATTACGGTGGTATTCGTACATGATGGTAGAATTTTCCATTGGCTAGCTATAGACTTCCTTCTAGAATTAATGTCTAACATGTTTTGGTTCCAATATCAAAGTCCCAATATTGTAGAGTTGTAGAGAATACCCCGTTCCATCTTGGTGATCGCGTTGATGATGTCTTAGGTGTTACGGACGTCTGTGGTTTGTTCCAAAAATGGAAGTTTAGATATACATATCTACGGTGCATTTAGGGAAGAACTATATCTGATAGGGTTCCAGTGTATTAGTAATATTGAGCACACAATGGATGTCGCAGAATAGATCTCAATATCCTAGCCACACACAATTTTAGCGGGAAAACGACTTCATGTGACCTGCACCGCGCATGCGTGTCAGAAATCGATTACTGTCAAACGGTACTTTTGACACAACACAATGCTACAAACTCTATTAGAACAATGCTGAACTAATGCTGGTAAAAACAATAGGTTACTGAAATATGTAATACTAGTTTAGACAAACCATAATAACACGTAATTTATAATTAAACAAGAGAATAAGATCCATGTTTTGACAGTAAACAAGACAAAGGGTTTATGGCTACTTCTGTAGGTGAGATTGTTACAAACATAACGAAATAAGGACAGGATTTTATCATAATTGGCTCGGTAATGCATGAAAACACGTAATTACTACACTAATAAGGTAACATCGAACTTACTGTCGGCTCAATGATCATAACTCCGAACAGACAGATAGTGAAAAGGAAGAAAAACATTGTGAATATCGTGAGCAGTTGGAGGCACGGCATGGAGTGGGTTCACATCATTTCGGCACTTGGAGGAAGGCGCAAAGTGCATCTGCACTCTGCTACTTATCATACGTGTAACCGCGATATTATTTGGGGAACGCCATCCCCGCTACGTGCGACTCCCCCGGGGGGCAGCGCAATACTGAATTTTCTTTTACCGTTGTCTGAAACGGTTAGCCTAGCAGACCCCCCGCGCCCCATTCACCACTTCACCCGGCTGCCAAAACCTCCGCAAATAACCCGAGCGCTCCTTGTGAGCTCTTTCATTGCCATTTAGTTTGGATGAGAATTTCACACACCCGAATTCAAAAGAGAATAATTGAATACTCAATATAAACGTGAGTCTCTACTTCAATTGAACTGCTATTCCTCATAGGTCTTATACCAGCATACAAGCATATACAAATTTGATGCCCTGTATTTAAAATGAAGTGACCTAAATATAATCATGTCAACATAAAAATCAATCATTCCATACACGAGCAACTATCACGGCACTTTTGAACTTTCCGAATTGGTTAGAGCGTTTAATTTGAAATTTTTCCGTGCAGCTTTTAATTTAAAGTCCATTTCTTGAATTGTCTTTCATAGACCGTTAATGCTAGCAGTGAGCTTCATTCTACATCACAAACTATTGTGACCTTTTATAAGGACTTTTAAGTGTTTATTTAATTTTTTTTATCATTAGTTGATAACGATTCTCAAATCTCACGGATCAAAATCGTAACATAATATTCAATGAAATTATTTATTATTATATACTTTAAAAATAATAATTTATTTCTTATGTTCATTTTTATCTGTTCTGTCTCTGTACTGTGTGTGTCGACTTATGTACTGAGAGCGAGTGATTAATTAATTTCTATTATTTTGGATTATACTTAGTGAGCATACTGCCTAAAAAATTTGTTTGATGTAGAACCCAAATACCGCGTGCTGTGTAACCACCTAGAGTCCCTCAGCATGAGTTGAGATCGAGATTAAATAATTATAAGAAAAATCGATTGATTTCTACATTATAATTTTTTTAAATATTATAATGCTTAGAAATGCTTACGAAAATGTGACATGGGTCAAGTTTGTTCAAAGCGGCGTAGCGCGTAGCTTTGTGCTACGATCGCATCCGTCGTAGATGCCCTACGTGAATTGGTCAACGAATTGTTATTATGACTACGGTATTCCAGTTATCATTATTATAGTTATTGTAAAGGAGTTCGAATTTTGTGCGTTTGTGTATATTCGGACGGTAATCTCTGGAATCACGATACCTATTCCAAAAATTACTTTACCACTTGAAACGGATTCCTGATTTCTGACGGACATAGGCTATAAATAAAATGAGCGCATCTATTCAAGATATATTTATTATGTGATAATCAATGAATGTCTTCGATGATCCAATTTTAACTAAAACAACATGATCCTTAGGAATGTGTTTGTTATTCTTTTCTGAATACTCGCAATTTTGTACCCACATATAGTTTGTTTTAAAATTCTAATTAAAGAAATTCTAATTATTCTATCTATATTATTAAAACTATTAATTGTAATTTTCGCCATTTATAAAACATGTTATGGGAAAAAATTAAAGTTTGAGTAGGATTTAAAACTACTTTCAAATTTAGAATTATATTAACGAACTTCTTTTCAGTATGACTAAAACGCATCGATAACAATGGTGCATACTTCCATTGAGTCAATATATTATTTCCAAAATATTATTCGTTTTTTTGGATGTATTTAATACGAAAAGATCTAATATTTCGAAAGTGATATTAAAAAATTATTAAGATAATGTCGCTAGCATTACAGTCATTAATTACCATTGTTATTGTTGTGAATCTTGTTTCGATCAAAATATTACGAAAACAGTTACAATCTCATAAAATATATTAAAAAAGAACACAAGTCGTTACTATTAATAATCACTTTCGGACAATACATTAACATGCACATAAAACGTACGATGTACTGATGAGGGAAGCTGAAGTAAATTGAGCTGAGCTGAGGAGAGAAGAGAAATGAGACGAGGAGAGAGCGGTACAAACGGTACTGGCTAGCAGTATATTTTCGAGGAAAAAAAACATTATGCAAAAGTGCATTGTTTTATTACGTGTTTCGATTTTAAAATAGGAGCTAAATAAGAAGCGGTTATATTGCTTTAGTATTGATCGGCAAATTGTCATATTCAAATTTATTTAATCATTTAGGTAGTTTGTAAATATACTTATGCACATAATTTTTTGCATGTAATACTGTTTCGAACAGTTGCTTTGAAATTCAGGGGACGACACGACGGAAATAACTCAACAGCACATCTATTAAAATCACATCAGGCAATTACAAATTAAATTTTAACCTGCGCGGAACTGGTTTCGACACTATTATTTTCAGGCGTCCTTGTCATTAACATATTAATCTATACTATAATATCCATTACTTCATCCGTCAATGACTCTCATAATCTTATGAGTATCCATTGCTTGGTTTAACTATTCTATCGTCGCTATTAACATAGAAAAATGAAACTGGCTTATTTAAAGTTCTTATAGTAGATATCGTTGTTTTGTTACATGTATGTATTGCATAACTACATAGCATAGCAGAGTTCTTGGTCAGGTTGTCTAGTGCTATGGCAGCTTATCGACTTTCTTAGTAATCTCCCCTGATTGTGTCTTATAGATGAATTGCATTTATGTATAAATAAAGTTGTTTCATCGATATATACATCGATATATACACAGTAGTAATCTGTACAATATAGTTAATCTGTGGCATCAGTCCGTAGACCAACGTGTCCTGTCAATCAGGCCATCCACAGTCATTGCCATTATTTTTTGTAATCTCAATGTCATATTGGTAAACTTGTGAAAGTGTCATATTTGTCAATTGTCGTTATTATACGACACGACTGTCACGTATTCAATTCTAAAATTAAGTTTTAAATTTCGTACGCTTTATAATATAATTTTATTTATTAAAGTTTGAAGAAAATGCATTTATACGTTGTGGTTTTATTGTCTTGTGCTCTGAGTGCAGCGGCGTGGGATGACGACGATTTAGAAGTGTTTGACGTGGTTGAAGAAGTCAATCAAAATTTCTATGAGATTTTAGGGGTATCACAGGTAAAAAAACAACACTAACTTACTCAACACTACTAAATTTGAAAAACGATTTTATGGATACAAATTGAAAATAAGTTATATTTAATTTATTAATATGTGATATTTGATGATAATGTAATTAACCTGTGAACTTTAAATAATCTTTGTACTTTCAATAGCGGGTTAAATCTTTAAGGAATAAAATAATTTTATAGGATGCTACTTCAGCCGAAATTAAAACAGCTTTTAAGAAGCTGACTCTAAAATTGCACCCGGATAAGAATGATGCCCCAGATGCTGATGTACAGTTTAGAAATCTAGTGTCTGTGCACAATGTTCTGAAAGATCCAGGGAAGAGAGAGAAGTATGACATTACCACACTACTTTATTAACTTATTCTCCTACGTATTTGATACTTCAATGTCCCTTAGTTAAAATATGTAATTGCTCTATAACTGAACTATTGAAGAAATTGTAGCCCAGAATTTACTATTCCAATTTAAAATATATACAATGCAGCCAAGTTGAAAATGTAGTAATGTTCCTAAAATATGCTAATTTACAAAAAATATTGTCAACAGATACAATGAAGTGCTCAAAAATGGTCTTCCAAATTGGCGTTCAGCAGTATATTATTACCGCCACGTTAGAAAGATGGGACTGGTGGAGGGCTCCATTATACTATTCATTATTATCACATTCGGACAATACTGTGTTGGTTGGGCAGCCTACATCGAGAGGCGGTTCACAGCTGTAAGTTTAAATACATATTTAAATGTTGATTCAGTGTCTATTATGTTTGCAGCATGATACAATGTAGTCTATTGTATTGTGGAAGCACTCTGAACACTTGACAGATGGTTGTATGATTATTACCTGGCTCATAGCCCAGTTTTACTGTTGAATTAATAATTATTATAATTAACTCAATATCTTCATACTAAGTTAATTTATGTATGGTGGCCCATTATTTATTATTCCATGTGGGCTCCTCGACTTGTCTGAGGTCTAAAGAGTATTTTGAAGGGATTAGTGGTTACCACAAAAGGAGGTAGTTTTTAAACTGTCAGAAGGCCTGTCATTAGGGCTAAATTACTTGTGTTGCACTTGCTCTGCTCTGAAGCATAGAAACATTGATGAAGTAAGGCATCTCCATTCTCAACCTCAGCAATTCATTTGTGTTTTGTATAAAATATGCCCTGGATAGTAAAATTTACTTAAATCTTTAAATTAGAATGTAATGTAGAAATTATTTCAGGAACAAGTCCTAAACAGCAGAGGAAAAAAACATGCAAAGAAAACTGGTTTCGATACCGGGTTGTCAGAAGTGTTGGATCAATTGCCAAAGCCTAGTATTAAAGATACACTGCCCTTCCAAATACCCAGAATGATGTGGTGGTCTGTGACGGCGATACCTCGTATAGTGGTGGAGATACATAGGCGAAGGAAGGAAAAGGAGGAAGAAGCGAGACGAAAGAAGAGGAAGTAAGTTATAAATAAACACAATAGGTATTTGTTTATTTTTACTCATATAATACATGTAGTAACTGTGCAAGTGTTCGGGGTTTATATCATCGAAAGTTACATATAGTGTTCGCTGATCTTTTCACTAAAGCCTTAAACGTGGTCGTGGTTCAGAGAGGAAGAGGAGGAACGGTTGCGGGTGGAACGAGAGGCGGCGGCGGAGGCGCGGGCCGCGAGCGGTGCGGGCGCGGCGCGTCGCCGACGCGGCTTCGTGCCGCCCGCGCGGGACCACTGCCTGCTCGACGCTGCCGACGAGCCCGTACACGACGATGCGCCAGCCGTTAAAAAGCCGGTATGACGCGACACGAATCACGTACAAAAATTCGCATCTCAGTGGCATGTACTAGGATATACTGTGATACAAATTGCACGGACAACCGATCCCCTGAGTAAGTTCTTCTGCCACATTTTTTTTTGTCCTGGCTGGGAATCAAACTAGTATCTTGATTACATTTTTGAATTAGACAAAAATGTTGTTTCTTGGAAATCCCGTCGTCGTGGCGTCGTTGTGATGATTGGTACTGTATTAAAATGCCAGCTTAATTTTCGTATCGGCAGCCAACGGAGACGTCAAAAGACGTTCAAACAAATTACTCGTGCAAGTTTACACGCGTTCGTTGTACTTCAGTATATTATTCGAGGTATTGTAAAATTATACGCACCACACGACGTATTTATTTTATTAGTATCATTTACCAACTCTACATGTATAATTTGTCTAGTTTAGCTGATCGGTGTCGGTGTGTTTTTCTGATACCAACTCGTTGAAACACTTCCGTTGATTTCGAGATGAGTGAATTTAATCTATGGTATTGTATAGTGAACTGTTGGTAGGTGCCGCCGCCGGTGTCGGGCGGGCTGTGGACGGACGACGATCTGGCCGAGCTGGTGCGGCTGGTGAAGAAGTACCCGAGCGGCGTGGCGGAGCGCTGGGAGCGCGTGGCCGAAGCCATGGGACGTTCCGTGCCCGAGGTCACGCACATGGCCGCCAAGCTCAAGGACAACTGCTACCGGATCCCCGGCCAAGAGCCCCCCGAACCGGTCGTCGAACCACCTAAGAAGGTACGTACTCGTGTACAGAAAGCCATAGGAGCTATAGAAAGCGTTGGCTATTCCAATAGTTTTTATACTTTAATATGGATTTTCGATTGTAGTTAGTTTGTTAGTGACTAGAGTACAGCGCCATCTATTAATTCTTACCATAGCTGTAAACCATCTTCTCGACAGAAATATAACGTGTCCCCAGATATTGAATATAACAACTACAAGATCTTGGATGTTACGTAACAGGGCAAGGATTTTTTTAATTGTAGTATGAATTCACGAGCATAGGTAATGCATCTTGCAAATATACATACATACAGTTGAAATTTCAATATTGAAAGCTTGAGCTCTACTCTGAAAATAATTAATGAGTAATGAGCCAAATTCGTATGTGCCTCTAACAAATTTGTTTTGATATTTTTCTTTCTTATTTGTTGTTACCGTCGAGACGAGAACGATATGGACGGCGCGGTGGCGGCGGCGTAACAGGGATTGTTAGTTTGTCCACTGAGAGAAAAAAGAGTTCAAAAAAAGCTTTACGCAAATAGTTTTTAGAATCATTTATTGCGTTACTATCAAGAATTAAGTTACTGAAAGGCAACTTGGTGTTAAAAAAAAGTTGATGCATTTTGATTTGCAATTGAATAAGTATTAATGTATTTATAAAATAAGAAAAGATAGATTAAGAAATTTGTGTAGTAAAAGAAAATGCAGGTTCCACCGAGATTTGAACTCGGATCGCTGGATTCAGAGTCCAGAGTGCTAACCATTACACCATGGAACCGCTTGACTACTAGCGGCAAAATACTGTTCACTTTTGAATAGTACAACACTGAGCTATATAACTTTTGCATTAAATATTAATTATGTGTGTTTAAAATGTTAATTATTTTTTATAATACGACTTACAACATACCTAAAATATCTTCCACATATACGTAACATAAGTCCGTGCTTTCTCTATGTGCCTTCTTAATCGAGCACTTTTTGGAAACTCTTAGAATCAGGTAATGAAGTATGGATAAAATACTTAAATGCAGAATTTTGAATTCAGAAATTAGGAATGTTTAGTTTTAAAATATGAGGCACATTCAGGCATGAAAGACGCAAACGCCTCTCCTCGCAACTAAAGAGGAACGGACATTATTATGCTGTTTCCTGTAGCACTAAGCTCGAAAATATAAAATGTACCGACTGATTATCACTCACGGTCACCCGTCGAATCCATGGCCGCGTTCGACGTTACTTGACCGTGTCTTTGTTTTAAGTGTCTTAAATGGATAAATAATGGATCATTATCACTTCATCTTAGGTAATCGCTTCTAATTTATTATTATAATATGCAGGTAAAAACACGTAAGACGGAGGAAGTGAGCGGTGGCAACTGGTCGCAGAGCCAGCAGAAGGCGCTAGAGGCGGCACTGGCCAAGCACCCCAAGGGCGGCGCCGGCGACCGCTGGCAGAAGATTGCAGCTGTGGTGCCGGGGAAGACCAAAGTACGTGTTTCAATGTCTCATTGGCGACTCTGATCTTCAGATTCAATCCTCGGAAGTAGTGATGCACCGGTCGCCGACTTTAAGTGCTGCTATAATTCTTGCATGTCCGTTTGCTACAAATAAATTTTCATGTTGTTCATATTATGATAACAGCAACAAGAACAACAGCGGGACCGTTTTCTAGTTTTCGTTCAGAAATGGAAAAAAAAACGTTTTGCTCACAAGTGCAAGCGAAGTGACATGTCTTAATATTTGGATTACTTTGCAAGGATACCGTCGTGGATTGCCAAATTGCCGACGTTCGGTTCATAGAGTTCCCCGTCTGTACTGGTGGGGAATATTATTAAGTGATCGCACTCCGGCATTAGGGTTCCCTGAGTTGTGGAGGTCAATAGATATGTATACGATTACGACGAAATATAATATAAAAATCCGACAACGAACACCGACGAGCACGTCACGTAAATGGTTAGCATTGTTCAATTAGGTCCTTTATAATGAACTTCATTGGACAATGTGTCTTGAGTAATCTGTGGACACGACGTCTCCTGTTAGTCTGTGGTCGTAAGGCACGAAGATAGAAAATCGACAAACGATATTATTATATTGTGTTCGGTTTTGAATTAAGTTATTGTTATAAAAACGTTTCAAATTTTCAGGAGGAATGCATGCAAAGGTGTAAATACTTATCGGAACTATTGAGGAAACAGAAGCAGAAAGAACAAGAAGAGTCAAACAAGGAAGAGAACGGGGAAGCCGTCGACGAAGACACCGTGCCGGACGACGAGTGAATCACGCGTGTTCATTTTTGTAGACGAATTGTATATTGCATATTGACTTTTGTGAACGCCAGAAGCTTGTTGTGACTATTACAATATTTATTATCGATATGGTTTAATTTATTTAAAATTAATTCTTATGCGTAAGAACTGTATACAGCGGTGTAAAAGAAGGCGGTCGCTCGGACCGTTCAAAAGCAATTCCTGTAACGGTTTGTGTGGCAATCTTTACTAGCATGATGGTAACGTAAACACACGAAGATACACGAAGGTTGTCGAGAGATGTTAAATTGGGTGCTTCTTGGTGTCCGCTCTTAATGTACTTGGGAGGAAATGACTTCGGGTTCCTTGGGGTGAGGAGCTACCGATTGTCAATCGACGGCTCAGAATCGCCCCCAATCTTCATTATTGAAGTTGGTGTATAGTTATATTGTACTAGCTGGTTCGGTGTCGATTTCTATCGTTTTATAGTTAAGGGATAAATATTGAAGATGAAAGTTTTAGTAAACGGTTGTATAAGACATCGGGATTCAATATTTGGTTGCTCTCTACTCGAGTGTGAATATTACGAACATTTTTATGTTGGTGTTAGGATTGTTACAATTGCAAATTTTCCTGTTAGAAATATCTAATAATATCTGGGCGTTAGCGATAGGAATTAAGCAAGTTCGTTTGTAAATATGAGCTCCCGATATTACGTCATTGTATAGAATTTCATTTTATAAAAATTGCCCATTTATGATCGGTGTATACCTTGGAAACGCTTAACGGCCGGTCCTTTTAACTATACCTCGTGAATTAATGTAGTTACCTATCTTTTACCTTTGGTAAGCGGTTGCTTAATTTATTTTATATTTATTGAAAACGTGAATGCAGTTACATCTACAGTACTACAGTATGAAGTTAAATAGTTTACTGGGATTGGCCGTGAGAGATAACACAAAGTGAGAAATAAAAAATACAGGATGTATTTATATTATTATAACATTTTTTATTATGTGAAAAAATATGTCGTTTACAATAATAATATATAAAAAATATTCTTTGGTTTTTATTTATATACAGAATAAGTACTTACGCCTTATACTATTGTCGTAAAAAATCTTAAGCTATTGTCACCCTCGTTCACATTTCACTAGCGTCGTTAAATTATAACTTGGGGGTCCGTTCCTTGTCGACTCATCAGGCGACGGCAGCGCTTGTTGATTTCAACGAAATCATAAAGTAATTATGTATTATGTTCCGATTATTGTCTATGCTGAGGGTATCAGTAGGGCGGGCTCGACCCCCAGCGATGGTAGATGTCAGGGACGAAGTCGCTCGGGTAGGTGGACGACCAGTGGTGTCCCTTTGAACCTGCGAACAAACAAAACATTAAAAATATTGCCCGATATGGGTGAATGGGCTTTTTGGAACGAGCAACGAGAATAATAAATGACAGTCGGGCTTAGTTCGTTAAAAGCGTAATTTGTATTCATCGTAGCACGTCTGCTCCGGCCGGGAATCCAACCCGGGACCCCTCGTTCGGCACGCAGGGTCACTACCAACTGGGGTGTGGGGTCGTCTATTTTTATTATTTTTTTATTTATCTTGCATTTTTTACTCTAATGTAGCTCTTCCCGCATATGTCGATATGACCATATCATGAGTTTGACCACTATATGGTATTACTACTTACCATGGTGGTGCCACGGTTTATGCGTATTCCAGTTGGAGGGCCCTTCGAGGCACCGCGAGCAGCTGCAGGCCGCGGCGGAAGCCACGCGGTGTGGCTGTTCGGTCCCATCTTCGCACTGCAGCGTGACCGTGAGGCCTTCGTAACTGGAGGCCTTGCAGCATTCGCAAGGGCTTTCTAGAGCTCCCGTTTCTAATGGACAAGTGTATATAAATGTGCGCTTTTTATTACTAATCCCATTATAATGCAATATAAATATTCTTTATTGTAAATCACGCAGGATTACACAGTGAAGTATTTCATATGTAAACTGAGGTGCTAAAATGTTTATTGGTCATGCAAAAATCTTATTCAGTTAGAATTTTATACATATATCATTGATTATTTTATTATTTTGATCACATATATAGTGAGTTTACAATAATTTTTATTTATTTATTCGTTATTGTAAAGTCTAAAAGTAGTGACTTCAGGCATATAGGCCTTTTCAGTTAGACGAGAATTTACAGTGAAAATTCGTGGAAGAGTCACTTTTAGGCAGTTTGTAACACGACATAAATAAAGTCCAACGCCACGTGAGCGGTGAGAAGGAGTCTTTATTTTTGATCGACCAAATATTATTTACAAATTATTTTTTTTATTAATTGAATCTCTCTTATTCTTTTTTTTAAATCCGCGTCAGCGTTTTATTATTTATACATTCAAATATTTCGTAAATTTTTGTACAATGCTGACAGGCTACCAAAATTAATTTGATTTTTCAAAATGTTTTGTTATTTTTATACATTTACATACAACCACCACGTACCTACCTGTCGTACAGTTTAACTACAGTTATCAAAACTTTTATAACTTGAGCAATTTGTTGCATTACGGGGCCTAAATTTTCACGGTCGTCGATCAAATGTAATAAAGTGCAATTACTTGTGTTAAACTCCGTGGCGGCGTTGCAGAGGCCGCGGCACTCGCGCAGGCCGCGCACCGGCTCCGCGTTGACGCACATCCCGTGCTGCCACATGTGCGTGCGCACCGCGCGCACCGTGTCCTCCGCCGGCACCGCCGTCGGCGCGCACGTCGCTGCGACCGAACAACAGAAGTGTACCGACACACGCACTTCAACGACAACCACACTCCTTGCGTTCCTACTTCTAATTGTAATAGTGAAGTGTTTTATTTGACTTTATCGTATATTTCAAAGTTTTAGTTTAACTCACCACACAGATAATATCAGTGTCAAACGACACCGTTTCGGCCGATATTATTCCATCAGAGTGCACTTCACTAACGTTCGTGGCTTGCATTTGTGTCTACTCACCGCACAGCGGTGACCAGGAGACGACTCGGTTATTTGAACGCTTTAGTGTGGCAGCTGATGAGGCCCTTCCATCGACACCGTACGACTCAACGGGTCTTTCTGGGATATTGTAACGTGGGTCATCAGGACCGGATGTTCCCGTAGTAGAAGAACGACCATGCTGGGAGAGAAACGTGCAATTTTTTCACGTAACTCCGTCGACAGATATGCCTTGCAGGTCATGTCCACGTTGGGTACCTCTGATCACTGTCTGATGAAGTCTATGTCGTCATAATCCCCTCTCGAACACGACACTGTAAGACGCACTCAAAATGCTGACGACATGACGATTGGCGTGTCCACAACTACGAACTTATCGGAGTTACATTTATGAAGAATTTATAATTATCATCAAACTCACCTCATTACAAGGTCTTTCTGCTAAACTTTTAACACTGTTTTTTGATATCTTTACGGAAGAAAAAAATAGACGCCTTGTAGTGAACGTCATCACATTAAAAAGCAGACTCACCGAGATTATCCGGTTTTTGTTTGCAGACGGCGCAACAGGTGTCGTTGACGACGTGCTCCGGGGGGCACGCCGACACGTCGGGGCACACCTGCTTGGCTGACGTTACGAACAGTTCGTTGGTGCTGTTGTTGCACGTGAACGTGGTGCAGTTGTCTTCCGACTTCCATTCTTTGCCTGCAACGAGTGTGTGGGGATATGATATTCATCTTATACGGTTTCACAGCGATACTCCTTATATTGATTCTCTTAGATTCCCCATACGTAGGCGACATGGACACAAGATAAAGCACAGGAAACTGAGACACGAGTGCGAATTGTTATCAGGTACGTTAATATTTGCAGAGTGCACTCGGCCAGGAGTCAAACTTATGACCTTTCGCTTAACATGCAGATTCAGTACTATGGGTTATGTATTATTACGCTGGAAGTATCAGCGCGTCCATTTTGCTCGCCGCAATCATGAGGAGTGTATCTTTTGGATATGATCGATGTCTAGGCCGTCAAATGTAAGAATCACCCGCTAAACTGCACGGACGGGACTCACCGGGCTCCACGAGGTGTCCGTCGAGCACGCACGCGAACTGCTCGCAGCGGCCGCAGCACACCCCGGCCGGCGGCCGCACGTAACGCGAGCCGCGCGCGCAGCTCTCCTCGCACGACTGGGTGTTCGCCGCGTGCGTCAGAGCGCCCGCCGCGTCGCGCGCGCACGTGTAGTTCTTACAGGGATCCGACGACGGCCAGCTCTGGCCCTCCTGTCAACGCATCGATGTCTAATTTACGTATGTGTTTTGAGTAAGGTGTGTTGTCCATTTATTGCTATATTTAATACTACTTATGATCGGTCACAGATGTATTGGTACCCCTGAAGACGAATAGAGAACGCCTCTTATGTATTGTTTAAGATTTTTATTAAAAAGGGTACTCAGGATTGTTGTAATTTATACTAATCTCTCTCTCTCTCTCTCTTATGTGATAACGGAAAAAAGAGGCATATTTATCTAAATTAGTAATTGGTAGCAGCTCCACCTCAGATGAATCCTGCAACGACGGCTCCTGTGGTCATGCTACAGATACATTCGTTCTTAAGGACCGTCTAAGTAGTTTTAGTTTTTATTTAATAGCTGTTGTGCAATGCGGTCATATCTATATGGAACCATGAAGAGTTTTAGTTTTTCAAATAAGTACTAGGAGCTCAAAGAATGGTCTAGAGAAGAGAGAAGGATATAATTATAGAAACGGACATATATTTTTATGTTAATAGCCGACAAATTGGCAGACGAGCCACCTGATGGTAAGTGGTCACCACCGCCCATGGACAACAGCAAGACCAAAGGTATCACTGATGCGTTGTCGGCCGGGAAATTAGAAGAAAGTAAGAAAGAAAGCGTAATAATTAGTTCAAACGTAATGTGTTACACAATTAAAACGTAATAGTGGCATGTTGACACACCTGGTAGATGTCGTTGCCGACGCGGCACGCGACCGGCACCCTCCTGGGGCAGCACTCCCCGGGGATCTTCTCGTCGCTCAGCACGAACAGTTTCTGCACGGCGTCCGTCACCGCCGCACACGTCTCGTTCGAGCTCTGCACCTGCAGCTGGACAACGAAACCGATTTGCTGCAACTTCAGATGAGATTATACACCTGCGATTTGTCTAGAACCGCCCGATAATTCCAATCTATATATATATAAAAGGGTGCATGTGCGTGTGTATGTTCACTTAAATCTCGAGAACCGTTAGACCAATTGATATGAAACTTTGCATCCATATAAAGGGCGACGAACATAGTCACGTTACTGCCGGACAGGTGGCGCTGGGGGCGGTGACTTTTATCTTTTGAACCGTACGTCGAACTGATATGAAATTTTTTGTATATGCACGTGGCAGCATTGGGAAAAAAATCTCTAAAACACTGACACTAAACACATTTTTCCCGCGTTGGGAAACCGACAAGATTAATTGTTTTTATTTGTTATTCAACATGGCAAAACCAAAAATATTTTATACCCAAGTACTTTAGAATAACAAAAATCATAAACAATATAATTTAACATTGATGGACAACTAAACAAAGTTATTATCTTAACTAATATAATCAATCGTAACAAGATTATTGTATTATTTTCCGTTTCGATTATGGGCGTGTATTGTGCTTGTAGCTGGATTCGTGGCCGTCGGCACACAGTTCTTGCATGTTTGTTACATCTAATGTGTGTGGTTATTACCGACACCTAATAATAATGATCACGTAACAGTCGAAGCGACGTCGACGGCCTTCGGGCGGCACAACATGATCCCGCACTCGCTTTACTGTCAACGTGCACTGCATCAGCGTGGTCGAGCAGCCTCCAGCGCGCCCCCGGCCGGCCACTCACCGAGCCGTCGACGCTGACGCAGGTGTAGTTGGTGCACGAGTCGGCCGACGTCCACGCGGCGCCGACGTCGTGCGCGACGCCGTCCACGACGCACGCCACGGGCTCGCACCGCCCGCAGCACCTGCCGCTGCCGGCGTCCGCCTCCGCGTACTTCCAGCCCTGGGTGGGAAATTCGTTAGAAGCCGATTGATATGTTGTCCAATGATAGAAAAGAATGTAATCGAAGTTAGTTTAGCTTGTCGATCAAAAGGGAGATTTGAATTAATGTCACCGTAAATCAACACTACAGATAATCAAGTGGTTACCGGCTGGCAGTCCTTGTTGCATCGCTCCACGGTGGTCACCTTCTCCAGCTTGCCGCTCTCCAGCTGTGTACACTGGTACGACTCGCACACGTTCTCCGCAGACGTCCATTTCTCTCCCACCTGACAATGCCCGAACAAATATATTTACCAATGGGCTTTTTTATAACAATTCATGCTGCATCCAGGCAAAAAAGTTGATGATCACTACGTATCCGCCGCCAAGGTTTTTAGATGACCTCCGTGTGTCTGCGTGTTGGAGACACCAAAATTGTCGAGACACAAGGACAAAATAGTTACACTATACCATATTTGATGCGACCGAAAACTACTGGGAACTATAGGGGAGTAAGAGAGAATGACAGAGAGGATTAAAGAAGTTATATGGACTAACGAGTCAGACTTGGATTTTTAAGGGTGCACTTATGGATTCGTTTCTGATTTAACATAAGGTAGAAATATTACTGTGAAAGCCAACACCAGTTTCAATCAGATAAAATGAACCTGTCGCCTGTAGCACGGGCAGAGTCCCTGCTCTTCAAGACTGTTAACTGTCGATCCTCACCTTGTACACATTACTGGCGTCCCTGCACGCGATGTACACGGGCGCAGGGCAGCAAGCGAAGGGAACGGGGCGCGGCTCCACCTCGAATTGGTCTGACGCGATGGCGGGGCACTCGGTGACGCGGCACTCGGGCGTCACACCGGCCGTACCCCCGGCGCAGCGGCACGACCGGCACGGACCGTCCAGCCAGGTCGCGTCCAGCTTCGTGAGACAAAACCGACGATGACGTCATGGCCAATACTGATCGACAGTCTGAATTGCAGTGCGACTGGTTTGTAATCGCCATTGGTAATATTTATTCACCTCCGTGTTACTCGTGTTCCGCTTGTCGTATAGGACATACGAAGACTCTCAAGGGTCGTTTATATGACCGTTCAAGTTCAAACCGTATCCGTATAAGACAAGGTTCGCAGCTGTTCATGCATCCAGGAATATTCTGTCGACCCCGTAGCCCAGTCGGTAGTGACCCTATCTGCCGAGCCAAGGGCTTCGATTCCCGGCCGGGACAGACATTTATGTGACAGATAAATGTTTGTTCTCGGGTCATAGGTGTTTGTGATGTCATATTTGTATATGTCCATGCCGCCCGCGACGCAGTGCGGGGTTGTGAGTGTGTAAACGTTTGTCTATTTATTTATTTATTATTGTACGTTTGCTGCAATGTTTAGGATTTTTATTAGTTTAGAAAACGGATGGGAGAAAGGTTAAGATTCGTGTATTTCGTTAATATATTTTTAAACTATTATACATCATAATAATTTGAAGTATCAAATGGTGGTTACTTAACAAAAATATATTTATTATAATTTTATAATTTATCCGGCAGTAAATATGGGAACTGTTCCGTGTCGTCAAAGGTAGTTAGTAGTTTTTAATGATTTATATCTATTTATTAACAAGGTTTTTTGTATGTTTGTGTACGGCACTCGGAGCGCCACGCCTCCACTTAATATTGAAAGTTAAGATTTGTGTAAATAATGCAATGCATATTTGAAAGAAAAATTTTTTAGGCACCACCTGCAAGCAATATTAAATGGTGGACTCACCTCCTTGACCACCAGTTGCGGAGAACCGCGAATCCTCTCCCCGCCCTGCGGCGACGCTTCCCACTCCAGGGTCACCACGCATTTGTCCTTGGGCAGCTCTGAACCGTACAAAATGATAGTATTTAGTGAGGTTGGCGGGACGCAATCGGTTGGTCACAGTTGGGGCACGAATATCGGAATAAAAAATGTGAGATTTTAAGAGAAAAGTCATAGACAGACTGATGGAAAGCACACTGATCAAATAAAGACACAAGAAAGTATATAAAACTGTTACTTAATGTGAGTAATGCATCAGCGTAACATTAATGTTAGCCTGTAATAGTCACCAAGAGTGTTTCAACAGACTTACCACTCGTGTGAGGAACCTAAGCCAACATCCACTTCATCAGCCAAATGAAACGTGGACGAACGGAACACTCACCGCACTTGTACTCCGGGCAGCACTTGCCCGTGTCGTTGGCGGTGACCAGGGTGTGGTGCTGCGGGCACGCGGGCGGCTGGGGGCAGGTCTGCGGGCGACACAGCAGGTGCGCGCGCGGGCAGCAGCCGCCGTCGTCCACGACTCGCTGCACGCCCGGCTCCATGATGTCCACCTCGCTGTCGCTCGGGATCTGTTCGCACTCGCTCGCCGGCTTGCACTCTGCGTCCGACAAACAGTTGCGATCAGAATACGTCACTGGATGAGTTTATCGAGGTACCGAGGTGCTATGAATTTTGTTTTTTTATCTTTTTAAATTTAATTTAATTTGGTACTATCAAAAATTACACGTGTAATATGTATACAATAATACCGAATACTGACCACACGCGAACTCCTTGCAGCCGTCGCTGGTAGTCTTCTGTTTCAACACCTGTCCGAAGCCACACTCCATCTTCTTTGGCTCTTCACACTTCGTTTTGTTCTGTGGCTTGGGTACTGGGAGTTCATAAAAATATAATATATCGTACATACACTATCTTAAAATTTTTCTACGGACACAAGGATCATTAAGCTTTTATTTTAATTCACATTAGATAATTTAAAAATAAAATAAAAATAATGTTTCTATTACATTATGCTACAAATTTTATTTTGGCCACGTAGAATAGAACATAGTTTTTAGTACAGACGTGCAAGGTATTCTCGTACGTTTTTAAATAACAAATACATATATTAATATTAAATAGCATAAACAGACAGGTAAGTGGTCACGAACCACATATGTAGGTAGGGCAGCAGGCGCCGGGCTTGCCGGGGCTGGTGAGGCGGTCCTCGTGCTGCGCGCACACCGGCGCCGAGCACGTCTCCGTGACGCACGCGACGTGCGCCGCGTTCTCACCGGACAGCTTGCTGCACGAGCACGACGTGCACGCGTCCTCCTGCGCACCGACACGGACAATTCACTGGGCGTTTCGAGCGAACGAGTGCGGTCGCGCCGCCGACCGCGGATAAGATTGTCATTATTTTTAAATGCCAATTAACTAAATGCCACGTTGACTATTCCATATTGAATGATGATTGATGACATAGAATTATATGTTGCTTTATTGGACATTTTTATAAAAAAAAATCTTTTTACTAATTAAGAGCTCCCAAACTCATTCATACCCCATATTACGGCATGGGACCCAAATAAGGCATCACCAAACAACCCAAATTAGAGAGCAAATATTTGTCACAAAGTAGGCACATACAAGTATGCTTCAGGTATGAATTAAATTTGGAGATAGGGCAGGTGCCATCGTAGCGAAAGACTAAGTGGGTCATATTATTAGATAATCAATGCATATTTGTTCGGTGAAACACCGAACACGTGATACACACACACACAGCAGTGCGCGACACGCGTGTTGCGAACGACCTCCACACGTCGGGGAGATGCGGTCAGATCTAAACGTAATCCATCAGAAGCAAGTCCAAATGTCCGACCTGCCACTGGTCGCCTGCGTAGTGCTCCCCGTTGGCGTCGCACGGGAAACACTTGGCCGGCTCGATGCACGTGTTGTTCACTCGCACCTGGTCGTTGATTAATACGATTAAACATTTAACACGACCCCTCACACTGTTCTACTGCGGTCAAAGCGATGACCACCCTCAAAGCTGCGAGCAGCAGCTGGTACAAAACTGGAAAAGTTCGATTTCCCTATCGGGCCTGGGGAGCGGCGTAAACTTTAACTATGTTAAATTCACCTCGTGCACACGTTAGGCTTAAAGAAACGTACAAAGAAGCGGTAGAAAATTACCTACCAATATATAAGTACTGGTGTAGGAACTGTAAAGCTATACTTGTGTTTCCTATTTAACATTGGCGGTAGTATATAAGTACAAACAAATAACCTAACAATATGAATAATCGTTAGATAAAACGATTTTCATTTTTTTTCGATATCTCAATGTTCAGACGGTACTCATTAGATTCATTTAGGTTAGGTTAGCTTAGGCCCTTAATCAACACCGATTCATTCATAGACATTTACATTCTATATATCACACACACACAGTGCACAACACACATGGCACAACTCGTTGCACACATTCAAATGTATGTAACACTAATTTAATACAGTCATATTTAATTTTGCACGAGAGCTAGTTTAGTAACACGTTTATAATAAACGAGTAAGAGGAATGCGCTCACTTTGCCCTCCGGACAGAAGCAGCCCTCGACGCGTTGCCTGCCGCACGTGTCGGGGCTCGCCGTCAGCTGCGCGTGGTTCTCGCACGTCTCCTCGCAGCCGACGCACGGCCGGTATACCAGCGGGGCGTCGCTGGTGTTACAGTGCACATGTTACTATTTCCTTGAACAGATCTATTGAAGAATTGCAGGGATATGGGGCTCCGTCCGTAATAGACACGGAGTCGATTTGTTGCACCGTGTAACATGGTGCATCCAGCGGAACAACGAGGCGATTGCGCTGACTGCTGGTGTCGGTGGTCGCTGGACGTTAGTCTCGCAGGTATTCGTGCACGAATGAGAGGTTCCCCACATATCTGTCTAGCTGTCACCTAGCTTCCAAAATTAATCGTGAAAGCAGAGCTAGCTAAAAATAAATTTTCCCGTTTTCTTCGCGGCCGGCAACAAGTTAGTGAAGTTGTCATGTTACGTACGTCCATGGGCACCAGTGACCATTTACCATCTGTCTACTGGTCTATCGGCTGTTAACATCAATCACTTATACTCCAGTGTAAGTAGTATGTACAGTAAGGTAACTGACCACGGGTAGGGACACAGGTCGTCCCGCCACGCGAGGCACACGCCCTGGCGGCGGCACTCGGCCGCGTACCGCGCGAGCACCGGGCACGCGTCCGTCGTGTTCAGCTCGCACAGCTCCGCCTCGCACTGCTCCAGGTACGGCTGCGGCTCCACGAGCGCGTGGCACTGACGGGGACACCGGAAGGATATTGACGAGAACTATTTCTTTGTTGCAGGGGCAAATCTTATGAGGTACGAGACCACGACAAGCTTCTGCCTTTCTGGGTTTGGAAAGATGACCATGTATAACCAAACGCCGCCATACATCTTTGCCATATCGGTCAAGATCCCGATGGCACCGAGATTCACCAATTTTTAAAAACCCGCACAGTGGTCTCTTTCTTCAGCGTTATCTACGACCTACTACGTAAGATTCTTAGACAACATATTCGTTCCTACCGAAAAAATATCTCTCTCCATCCGACACCGCGTCGGACTGAAAACATTGCTCATATTTATGTCTCCGTGTAGTAGGATGATAATGCTTACGGCTCCAAACTTGTCAACATTGTTGAGGTTGTAGCAGGGATTGGACTCTGGAGGTGGTAACACGCAGGGGGGTGGCGGAGGAATTTCCCCGCACTGCTCCTGCGGCGGCACCTCTAAGGTCGTCAGGGTCTCTGGAGTAGCCTGCCAGCTCTTGCCGTACTAAAGGGAAAATAATATTTTATTACACATTCAATAAAAAAAATATAATTAACAGTTAAACGTTCATTGGTAAATGAATTTAAATTAACTGTAATTCTTCAATCATTCTTGATAGTTGGAACAACTCGATATAATCATCTTTACTAACAGAGAGTGTGAATTTTGTAAGTTTATGTATATGCAGAAAGTAGTCTCCGAATCCATGTTACCTACTTCAAACTCCAACATTGGAAAGGTATAGTACACATATACCTTTGTATTCGATGCAATGTTTATGAACAAAAATAATCTATATCTTAACCTCACACGTAGCACGTTACCCAACACGGCTGGGGGATCACGTGCAACGTGCTGGTGATAACAGGAGATATTTAAGGAGCAAGATGAAAAGAACAGGTCACCGATTCGAAGTCATCGGTGACGGTCCCGTTGCTGGTGACCAGGTGGTCCCGGTAGACGGCGCACACGCCGCACAGCCCCTCCGTGCGGTTCGCGTACAGCGCGGACGGCACGCGCACGGTGAATTGCATCTGCGACTGCAGAACTCGCAACTGGAACGGAAATACATATTGTTGGAGGTTACCCGCTCGAAGTACGGAAGTATTTAAGTATATAACGTCCAAGACGTCACCAGTTGGGAACTGAGCAACCACTATTAAAGTCCACCTAGGGCGATGCAGACTTGACGAAAGTCAAGAACGCCGGAGCCCGCTAACACGGTAACTCGTGACTCTAACAATAGTTTTACTATATATTAAGAGCCTATCAACAAAATCCTAACTATAACATTTTTTCAACTGATACAATTCCATACTGAACATTAGCCCGATTATAATAACATTAGGTATATGAATATTATATATACTAAGATTGTTGCCAGTGTCCATCAGCCTCTGTTATCTTACAACATCTGTAATTATTGTAATTGTATTATCTGTATTTTTTTTATATTTGTGAAGTAATAAAAACCTTGTAATATTTAAATGAGCAATTCCTGTATATGTATGGGTGTGTATGTGTATATATATGTGTGTAGATATATAGTTATACAAATTTTGTATTCACATTAGATTTTGTTTCTAAGTTTACCTATATAGCTGTGTTTCATGAAAAAAAACGCAATGTTACATAAAAATAAATTTCTTATAATGCCATCTCGTATATTTTGGTGGTACTTGTATTATTGCTTGTATTAATACGCAATTTTAGGAGATGACACTATAATGACAGTATTCGAATAAGTTCAATTAATTTAATTGAATGGTTTGTATGCAGACCATGTGTAGTATTGTTCTCTGAAAAAACACGCTCTTACAAAAAAGTGACTGCCCAGCGAAGCTATGTCTCCCAGGAACTATGTCTAATTCCCACTACTGTGTGTTTGTCATTCTGAGTCCACCGGTGGACGGAAGGGACCCTCTATGTCTACGGCACTGGATATACTTAAATATACACGGTACAGCATGGACAGAGCCGAGGGACGGAGACCCACACTCCTGTCCTAGTATTAGTAAGTAAGTTTTTTACTAACATCTGAAATAAAATATTATCATTATTCTCGTCTCGTTCATCGTGACGGCCGTTCACCGTACCTCGACATGCAACTCGGTGAGCGTCACGACGACGTCCCGTCCCCTGGACACGGTGACGGTGGCCCACTCGTTCTTCGTGGGGCTCTTGTACACGGGGGAGCCGTTCACCGTGGTTGTCAACTGAAACAGATACGAGCCGCTCTAGTTGGGTCGCTGTGTTCGGTTCTGTGTGCCGGGTGTTCATTACGTTTATAAAAATAAATGTTAACATTTGTTTAACGAATCATTTCTTGAATTAATTCAAATTTTAATAAATTCGCTGATGTCTTCGTAATGTAATTGTTTTTTTAGGACGTACAATTTTTTTTTTAAATAAAATCAGTACTTTATAAAAGCAGGTAAATTGATCCTAAATAATTACCATTTTTCAACATTTAAAATATTCGATACTCACTTGCGTTTTAATAATATTTAATTTTTTTTATTTAGTATGGTTATATAATAATTGTGTTACATTAAACTACGTTTCAATAATAGTGGAGCTTCGCGTTAGCGCAATGTTAAAATAAATAAATAAACGTTTACACACTCACACCCCCGCATTAGGACTCCTTGTGTTGCGGGCGGCCTGGACATACACAAATATGATGTTACAAACACCCATGACCCGAGAACAAACATTCACCTGTCACATAAATGTCTGCCCCGGCCGAGAATCGAACCTGGGACCCCTTACTCGGCAGGCAGGGTCACTGGGTTATGGGATCGACCAAATTCCTCATTACCTTGTTGGCGTCGCTGTCTTTGCTGATCGCTACGACGTTGTTCCCGTAAACGAGGTGAACGATTTTTGTGCAGATGCTGGCGTTGTTCTCTTTGCAGGGCCCGTTCGTTGCGTACACCTGCAAGTTACCGTTCATTGTACTGTTAGAAAATTTAATCAAAAATTAAAAGACAAATTTCACGTAAACCATCAACGGGTCCAAATATGAATTTAACCTATCCTGGAATTCACTTAAACATACACGAAAAATTTCATCAAAAGAATGTCGCGTTTATGAGTAGTTCAGTGACATACATACGTGCAGCAGAATTTTAGGTTAGAAAAGATCAATAAGCATTCACGCCAGTTCACGCCAGTATATAAAATTTGGTTAATACTTGGGTACCGCCACCTACCGGGTTCAATCACAGTTATCAGCCACAGTCTAGAGAAAATTAGTATGTCGCTTGTGTAAAGTTGTTGGCTGTGACCGTTTTGCAACGACAATTTACCATAAAGTTTGACGTAGGTATAATTTATAAATAAACTACACGGCGTACTTGATACTGGTGCTGTCCGGTGTGGTTGCGGTCGCGCGACGCGAGGTAGGTACAGTTGCCAAGGAACGGCAGGTCGTCGCCCTCGAACGTGACGTACTTAGCGGGCGTGCCCACGCCCGTGCAGGTGCCTGCGCGGCGGGAACACGTCAATACAATCCTATAATATATTTTCTACTTCTCTGTCTTCTTCTATTTCTACAAGTATACTGGTTGGACGCTAGTGGCGGAATTTGTTAAGCGCTTCCGTGCTCCGGAGGGCACGTAAAACCATCGATCGATAACATTAGTTAAGCCATGTTTGAGGCCTTCGAGCGGCCTTAATCCCCACTGACACTTAAGTTAGCCACTAAATGTTTCAACAGCTCGCTCTGGAGTAACATGGCCAAGTACGCTTCAGACCTTCTCAATTATAAGAGCCCCATGCTCTCGTAGTGGGCTACTAATGGATAATGAGTGCACAGTAAAAATAATTGCATCAAGTAGTTAAATGTTTATCAATGTGTCATAGTTATATATGTGTATAGAATCAATAGTTCAGGAGTGTGTTTTTTTTTTATGTTAATAGCCGACAAACGAGCAGACGAGCCACCTGATGGTTACCGTAGCCCATGGACATCAGCAAAACCAATGGTATCACTGATGCGTTGTCGGCCAGGAAATGAGAAGAAGGTAAGAAAGATAGAACTGGCTCTCAAGGCCCCAGCCGGAACACGACGAGTCGTTTGGCGGCTCACTCAAGCATGAGGGTGGTATCTAGCCAGGCAGGATTCACGGAAAGATAATAATAACAGTAATAATATTAATGACTTAATAATAATACTGATAATCTAATCATTACGCGAAGCCCTACCACCAAGCTGGCTGGCTACTGTCGCCTCTTACGACACCCTGTTTTGCCAGCATGAGATTGGGGGGGTGTGTGTAAGCATCTCGTGTTTAATGTGCTAGTGCTACCGAGTTATATTCTTCTGAACATTGTTAAAAACTTACAGTCCAAGCAGTCGGCGGGGAGCACGCACTGGTCGCCCTTGCGCAGCTTGCCCTCGGGACAGTAGCAGCCGGGGGAGCACTGGCCGTCGACGGCGGGGCAGCGGCCGGCGCCAGCCATGCCCAGCTCGGAGCACGTCGGCTCGCAGCGCTTGCGGTAGCAGTCGTAGTGCACCAGCGGGGGCGGGCACTCCGCCGCTGTTCACCGGTTTAACATTACGTTTAATACGCAATTAGTGCTGCGTGTAGCCACCGATGCAACGTTTGTATTTTGGTAACGGTGATACACAAGCCTGTAGGTATAACGAGTTGGAGATTTATCTCGTAGGTTTAAGTCACTTCCTCACGAAATGACAGATATGTTTTATTCCTTTCCATTTAATTCGACTTAAGGAAATATTCGATCACAACATTCTCTGCGGAACCTCATACTAACGAACTCTTTTACTCGAGATTACCCTCCCGAAATCACAACGTATCGATTTTTTGTTAATATCAAAAACGTTAGTCGTGTAGGTATAATTTCTTACATTGTGAAAGAAGATTTGATAATTTCTGAACGATATCAAAATTTATTTCACCAAATTCACCACTTTACGACCGAAATTAACTTGAGTTAGTATCGAGCCCAACATAAGCACGAGACATTGGCTGTGATCTAAAGACGAATGAATTTCCCTATACAATAGTCAAAGATTACAAACTGTCACTACTCACGGCAATCCATTAACGTCCTCCAAGAGTCAATGTTAACATCCTTGTCGGCCGCCAAGCACTCGGCCACGAGCTGCTCCAGCAGCATGCAGCGGCACTCCTTGTCCGTCAGCTTGGTGCCATTCACCACCAGCTCCGTGCATTCGCATATCTTCTCCAAGCAGATGGTGCGCCACTTGAGTAGATCGAGAACGCGAGCGCATTGGGACAGGGGCTCCTTACTGCACACGTTACGAACATATTGCTTACTGGGAATTTTTCATTGTTTACCGTAAGGTGCACTTTTAAATGTGGAAACGTGTCAGTACCATCGTCCATACTGCTATCCTAATCTAGTATAAGGGATGGAATAATACGGTTCAAAAATACTTTTTTATCAAATTATCGAGATATGAACAAGAAATGTTTACATGCAGAACATGTAGATAAAAGTGGTTCTTGAATGCTGCGCTTAAAACGACTGCGGCTTAAATATTTCTCGCAACTTCCTCTGTTTTGTACATCCCAGACTTTCCACATTTAGACATTAGACGTTTTTGGGTCATGAAACTGACTTTGTTTTATGAGTGTACAGTTTTCTACCTACGGAAGCTAGCGCAAACGTCTCATTACTCCAATTAGAATCGTTCCTTTAAAAGGAAGGAAGGAAGGTTCTTTGAAAGGACAATTTAGCTCCGGCGATAATGATCAGTGGCTAGATCTATATAAACTCACGTGATGACGTCGCAGAGCTCCCACACTTTCTTCTGTTTGTTGGGGTCGATGGCCTTGGTCTTGCAGGCGCTGGGCGGCAGGCCCGGCTTGAGCCAGCTGTTGCCGAACTCGTCGATAGTCCTGGCGGGTCTCCCGTTGGGCATGTTGCGGTCGTTTTTCCAATTGTCGTCGAAGGTGCCGCAGAGACCGTCCACTTGTCCCCTGTAGCTCTTAAATATCTAAAGAAGAAAGTATTTTACCTTATTTTTTTTGTACTACGTTAACTTAAATTGGAAATTTAACGAGAAATGCAACAAAATCAAGTTACCCCAATCTTAACATCGCCGTCCTTATTGTAGAGCACGGTGAAATTGTATTTCCTGGACTTGATATAGAGGCCGTTCCCGAGGCGGCTCACGTCGAAGCTGTTCTTCTGGAAGCATATCTTGCTGGTTTGCTCCACGGTGTACTCGAAGTTGTCGTATTCGATCATGAAGGTCGGTTTCACGAGAATCAGCTGATTATCTTGGTACACGAGCAGCTCGTTTCTGCAGCCATCAAGACGGCACTTTTTGCGTACTGTAAAAAAAACGAAATGCTTTATACCGTTTAAAGGACACCTATAATAATGCTGCCGTGCAGCAACAGTTCGGATATTCGAATCCCGCATATTCCTCCATTATCCTATTTTTTCATATTCGTTGATTGATAGCCGGCGTGCCTAGCGAAGGCTCCTAGGTTATTGCTGACCGGGGACTTTTGCGTGATAGATTTACAGCGATACAAGGAATTCTAGGAGGTATGAGTGTGAGGAGGTATGGAAAAAATCGAGAGAGTACCTATCAACTCGAGTAATTAATAATCTTTTGAAGAGTGCGTTCAAGTTAGCAAAAATAAAGTGTTTGTATTCACCCATAACGCTCCAGGAGTTGAAGCGGTTCTCTCTCGCCAGCATGTGGAAGCAGATGTCCAGCTTGTACTCGGCGCCGTCGAACGTGTTGAAGGTGCGGCCCGTCACGTTGCAGAACACCGGCCGCTCCGGCGGCGGCACGCACGAGTATCTGATGCGATATTGCAACGTAGTACAAAGCGTAATACCAATACAACGTTGTATAGCGCGTTAATGGCTGCACGTGATCTTAGTTTTCTTATATTGGCTGTCGCTTTGGTGTATACGTGTGAAAATCACTGAGAGACACTGATTAAATAAACGCATTATATAATCTTTATATGGCTCGTTTGTGGAGTATATATCCTGCGGTGAAAAATCTTTGTAGAATCATCTATCGTATATGGAAGAATGTGTGACTAACTTAATACAGTGTTGCATATTATGTTTGTTTTCGGTACGGTGCAGGTCAGACATAAAACAAGACCGTAATCGTGCTCCAGATTCAATATGGTCATTGACTGCTGTGACCTTAAATATGAGAATATTTGAGATCGGTATTTCATATCAGTAAACAAATTCGTGAAAACATTTTTTAATTGACGTCTCCGTGATAAATTAAGTTAACTCCGAAAGTGAGCAGCACATAATATATTATTATAAAAGTTAAAAATGAGTTTCTGCTCATCCTACATTAAGTATATGGCGAATGTTCAGTTGTATCTATTTGGGCGTACTGTTTACATCGCAGTACTCACTGTGGGCACTTGTTTCCTTTGGTGAGCACCGTGTCCAACTTGAGCGAATACTTGGGCGGGCAGACGGGCGTGGAGCATATGACGGGCGTCGGAGTGGAGCCCGGCTTGAAGGGCGGCGGTAAGTCCGGGATACACTTGAACAGCTCACACTCCTCCTTGGCGACGGCGGTCGGCGAGTTAGCGATCTTTTCAGGTTTATTCAGGGAGAACGCCTGGTTCTGTTGCGGCGGGGTCTGGGGGCCTGCAGATGAACAGTTCCAAATTGTTTACACAAATCAAGCAGATTCTTAAGAAATGTAATTTAGTAATTTATTGAAAAATTTATGCCCACATGTCAAAGTGAATGTCATGTCAACATTAAAGCCACATATAAGGTCAAAGTCACACTCACATCTTTTCATTTATGCACATTTTTATTTAGGTATATGTATATATTTTTGGTCGCAAATTATTCTTAGGGCCCTATAGTTTATGTGACACGTATAATGAATCTATGTTATAAATCATTTTACTCATACAACTCTCCATTGACATAAATTATCACAATTCCGTGGTGGAAGGGCGAAGGTACGTGTTAATTATATTTTATGCGTGTACTTTAGGCAGTATAAAATATTTTTTTTGAAATTCTGTAATACCGAGCTAAAACGTTTAAATTTACAGCAAAAAAGGTTAATTAAAATAAAAATAAAAATTTGTAATGATAAGGACTCAGTATAGTTAATATTATTATTAAATCTAAATTTACAGCCTACCATAAAATCCTCCTTTCGAGAATCCACCCTTGGAGAAGCCGCCTTTTGAGTAACCGCCTTTTGAAAAGCCGCCTTTCGAGAATCCGCCCTTAGACCCTCTGTAATACCGCTGATAGGAGTATCGCGGTCTGGGCGGCGGCAGGTCGGACGAGCTAGTGTGGGAGTACGAGGGGATTCCTTTGATGATCTTAGCGGTGTATCCCCGAGGGCACTCTATTTTCGGACATGTCTTTGCTATAAAAGAAAGACGGTTATCATAAAGAACAGTTCTCTAAACAATGTTTAAAATGGATATTCACTGGTTATGAGTACATCGCAAATGGTAATCGAGAGGACATAGCAAACGGTACTCACGTTTGACTGTAGTGGCGACGGTCGTAGGCGCAGTGGTGAGGACCGTGGTGGGCTTAGTGACGCCGAGGGTCGGGGCCACAGTGGTCACTACCGTTTCGGTGACGGGAGGCCTTCAAACACACATGACACTTGATTGTTTCTAACGATCGACGACATATAATTGGTATAAAAACAATGCCCCTGTTTGGTTAGTCTGATCTTATATTTAATTTTTGAACTTCGTAATAGAGTTTTATGCGATTTTAACATCATTTACAGAAATATTCCAAAGGGTTTTCACAAACATTTGCATTATATTGAAAAAGACTATTGAGGAGTTTCTTTCGCCGATTCTTCACCTCAGTATTAAAGCACCTTTTCAAAACGGTAGTAGAAGCAAAAAAAGACGCGCATAAGTGTATTTAAAGAATACCTAAATGATTAAATGAATTTGAATTTAGTAGAGAAATTTCTGTTTCATCTAGCGAAGCGAGTGCATCACATCTGTTTATATTTGACATCATAATACTCAAGTTACAATCGATTAGCAAGTTACTGCATAAACTATGAAGCATCGCGCAGCGGTTCCCAAGCTGCAAGTGACATCCCTGTCTATTAAATTAAACTTAAAGTACATGTTATTCCGGCACGATCACAAATATGCAGCAGGTAAGTGGGTGAGCTGTAACCTGGTGGTGCACTCCAGCTCGTCGTCGGGACAGTCCTGCAGCCCGTCGCACCACTTGTCTAGCGGCAGGCACAGCTTGCTCGTGGGACATATCCTAGTGCTGGGGGGACACGGCTCGCAGAGACACTCACACGTGGACTTAGTTAGCTTCGGAACCAAATCCTGGGGGCGAGCGAGGAACACCGTTTAGAAATCGCGTCAATAAAACGTCTATCAAACCTTGCTTCACAAAGCAAAACTCGATTTTAACTATATCACTCAAGATTGTATAGTGTCATTCATATTAACTAATAACAAAAGCTTGTGTATATTTTTGGGTGTATTTTTTTATTTTGTTTATTTGGTGTCGTGAGTACAACAGTTTATTTGTTTATATGCCATCATCTATTTAGTGCCCAAAAGGTGCCCAATATTTAATGCAAAAATAAGCCATACCACCGTTTCAGCAACTTGTTACGATGAGTCGTTTCAGAAGCTGCAAGAAACTTCCAAGGCGTATTTGTCTTTCTACTCATAGCTTCAAGATATCGTATTTTAAGTATAAATCAAAGTCATATACAAGCAATCCTGAATTTAAAGTAATTATCTTGTTTGTAGTAACCTTTCTTATGTTATGTGCGTGTGCGCGTGTGCGTATGCGCGGACGCATGTGTATATACGTGTACGTATGTGTGTGCGTACGTGAATACGTGTAAGACGTACCGGTGCACAAGCACATTCCTGCACGGGCTTGCAGGCGGGAACCCCACCTAGCTTGCACAGACACTCGTCACAATTGGTGGCCTGTCGGAACGTGGATCCCACGGGGTACCTGAAAGGGCGCAGGAACGATGGTCAACAGGGTATATCCCCGGTAAGAGTTCGGGTGTAATTAGAAGTTGGATGAGGGAATGCAAGGGGTAAAATCTCCGTAATCTTGTGTTCAGTCGGTCAAATTGAAAAGCACATTAAGCTGCTGGCTCCTGCAGTTTTCGGTATAAGCAATCGATTTCTCTTGTTGGAGAACTGCACAGGTCTGCGGACATTCACGATGATGTCTAAAGTCTTTGAGCGAAGTCGTTCAACTTCCATTGCCCAAGATTGGCAAATCCCTGATTATCTACTTAATGCCTCCCAGTCACAACGGAATGCTACAAGCATCTATCGAAGACAGTTCAGACAGATTCAGTTCAGCCTAGTGAAGTGAGCGCGCGTGATAGTTACGTGATCATCCCGACTACGCAGGGACACTGATCTCTGGCCACGCAGTTCTCGCCGTCGTAGAACTCTTTCGGCGCGCACTGGCACGCCACGGCGAGCTCGGCCGGCACGCCGGGGCACGGCACGCACTCCGCGGCCGTCGTGGACGTCGCCGGCGAACTCACCTCTACGGGCTGGGCGGTCGTCGCTGATGAATGGAATTGGCAATTTGATATTTATTCAACTACAGTCAGCTGTGGCAGGTGTATAACGGCTGTGAATGTATTTATTCGATTGATCCTATAATAGCTGCTGCCCTATTGTACATATTTACTATTGTACATAGCTATGTAGCGACGACATCAATACTGTGTAACCTGAGACGCGTCTGCTTCTGCGCTCACCTCCCGCAGGCAGGCGTCTCCAACACGCACATATCCATTGTAACGCGATTAATATTCTCATCTCTTCTATCTGTATCATTGTCTGGGCGAAGCAATTGTGTGAATATGAGTTCAAACGATTAAAACGTTCAGTATATCTATAGCGTATCCCTTTCAACAATGCCAACGATTATCGATTTGGCTGTCAACATTCAAGTTTGCTTCGATAACTTTGGGTGCGACAACCGAAGCCGCGCAATTTATATCTCCACGTCGTCTGTCTAATGTTACATAATAATGACAATTCGAAGTCAGGACGGTGACCATCGATTCCGGAAAACGGTGCGTGTCGATGGTGTATGTGACATATCAGGCAGCGGCAACACGTTCAGCTTCAGGCGCGCTAACTACTAAATAAAATATACGCATAAAATTTTAAATGATTGCTTTCTGTTCATGAACGATATACGAGAAAAAACATTATTAGGCGACTATATTAGTGCAATAGTTGTCAGAATTTTTATCTGTTCGTCTTTGCATTTGTGCGCGCTAATCTCAAAAACGGCTTAACCGATTTTGTTATGGTTTTCACTAACGTATTGCAGTAAGATACACTTAATATTTAAAGTTCGTTTCATTTCAAACCGTCTATAAATAAAAAAGTTGTAAATTGATATATGTATCTCTGATTAACAGAACGAGAAAAACCCAGTCTTAAAACAATGCAAGTGCTATTTCGTAAGGCGTAATGATTCTGGAAGCGAATCCAGGGCGGTTTGCTCTTTTAAAATGAAACTAGTGACACGGACGCACAGAAAATCACCACAGGTGTTTATTTGTTGCAATTTGACCAAGTATGGGCAACTGAAAAAACTTACGATATGGTTCGAAGCATCCAATAGGTTCGATTCGCATCTCGACGTTCTTGTTCCATTTAATAGGCAGCACCTTGAGGTACTGCGCGTGTATCGGCGGCCGGAACTCGTTGAGTATCTCGGTATCCTTGTCGAAGTTACCCGGGAACACCTTCACCTGGCCAGCGCTGTCCAGCACCGGGTTGAATGTGGTCAGGTCTGACGTATACATGACGTTGTATTCCGTGACCCAACCGTTGATGCCACCCTTCGTTTTGACGCCGGTCAGTATGCGCGGTGACGTGAAGTTGAACTGGAACAGACATTAGGTCCGACTACCTAACTTGGTCCCTACGCTGAACTACTAACTACTGACCACAGTCTCGACTAAACAAATATTATATATATATATATATATATATATATATGTATATTAAACATATATGAACTTAATGCGTAAAATCGTTCACAAAAATACGGGTTACTAAAAGACGCTCCGGTCATTCTGTCTGAACATAGGGATTTTTATTACAGCTAAGACAAAATAACAAAAATTTGTTTAGATTATTTCTTAATTAATTTTACCGCGAGATGGATTTATTTAATGAAATTCAGTTTCATTCCTGGGCCTCAATATGTTGGATTCTTTTATTATTCTCGACTTGATCGCTCATGGCGTTCCTCTGCGTTATTTCAATAATTTGGTATGAAGCGCATATTTCGCTTCTGATGTCATTTCGGTTCAGTTTCGTTCGGTAAAGGTTGTGATATTACCATGATCCACTCGCCGGGCATGCTGTACAGGGGACGCCAGCCGCGGTCTCCGTCCAGGCTGAAGTACTTCCTGTCGTCGTTGTTGGAGCTCACTTCGATGCTGTCGATCGGCAAATTCGCGGCGAGCCCCAAGGGCTCCGTGCACTGCATCGGCTCGGGCTGTGTAGGTGAAAATCATAAATTCAGCACAGAGAATATGCTATACGAAAGAGAAAGTGAATGCAGTACGTATGATAAAGCCAGACAGATAGACAACAATGTTGACGAACACATTATCGAGTGCTTTTTTCCATATAACACAGAGATGTTTAGCTTGGGCCCCTCTTTGGCAGAGCCTTGCCCAAACCCCTCGTTTAGTCAGTACGCTTATAGTATATAAAAGTATTTTGGACATTCTCCAACCTGTCACTCCTCGCCTGCGTAGTGTTGGCATATAAATCTATTGACATTATAATACTCACAGTATTGGTTGTGGTACTGGTGGTTTCGGTGGAGATCTTCGGCTTCTTGCAGCCGATCAGTTCGAGCCGGACCGCTATACTCTCGTGCCACGTGAGCGGGTGGATGCGCACGAATTTGGCCTCGATAGGTGGTTCGAACATCTGCTTTATAGCGTGTTTCTTGTCCGTCGGCCCGCGGAATACCTGGACGTATCATTCAGTGATAATAATAGATAATATATTGAGTATCATTATTTTTTAAATTGATTTTTATTTGATTTAATTTATATATGTGCTCATTTTTTTGTCATTCAAATTATTATCAATTATTCTGAGGACCACGAACCTTAGGTTTCCCATCGGGACTTTCGATGTGCGAAAACACGGTACCGTCGTCTCCGTACATGACGTCATAGCTGGTGACGTACTCGTCCGCATCCGGACCGCCCTGCATGTAGATGCCGTATATCGGCTCCCGGCGGTCCAGGTTCACCTGGATGAACTGGTCCAGGTCGTCGGTAGCCGGCTTCCAGTGACCATCTGTTGAAAGATTTTTTCTCTAGGTATATCAAACATCAGATCGGTCATGGGGCTTTACGATGTTAGTGACGTTATTTGATATTTAATATAATTTAAATAATTTAGATGATAGTTTCAGGAGGCTGTCCTGGTAACAATTAACAGAAAAATAAGCTATATATCTGTATATAGCACTAGTTGAAGTTTGAGTCTGACTGGGGCAGTGTACTGTAATTAAATTTATCTAAAAGACTACCGTGTCCTGCAGACATCTGAGAACTCTGTTACCTTACTCTTGGGATTCTACTTATTTAAGACTCAATAGATTCTGAGGGCGAATAGTGAAAAATTTTCGTACGAGTGTTCTTCAACGATTACCTCAACTTTTTCGTATGGATGTATAATAAAAAGTTACCCGATGAGTCGAGAGAATATCCGTCCAATACTGCGTTCTCCGGCATGGACAATTTGTTGGCACTGGAACTGGCGGTCAGCGTTGACTCTGACCTCTCGTCCTCGGACCCCCATAACAAATCTATGTAACTGAAATGATAACACGTATGAAAATTAAATTATATTTATGTATTACATTGTATTTTACACTCATTTCCACTACAGTGTATCTAATTGACAGTTTCATAAATATGATTATTCCATGTAGCGCCACCATGCGTGATTTTCGTGAAGAAAAAAATTTATATGATAAATATAGGTATATCACTTTTGTTTATATTAGAACTTTGTTTGGGTTAAACAAATACTATATAGCTTATGTCCATCCGTAATAATCTACCTTTCAAACGGTAAATATTCGCAAAAATATTTCCGTACTCAAAGCAGCATGCAGTACGTTTTTCTCAAATTATGCCATTATCGTTATTATCAGCTATTGAAATGACAAAAAAAAAAGAAAATCGACTCACTCCTCAGGACTGCACTCCGGCGGCGGAGACACAGAGCTGGAGGTTATAATAGTCGTGGGAGCCAACGTCGTGACCTGGAACGTGGTGTGTGGCGACGTCGGCGTGTGGGTCGTGTAGCTCGTGCTCGAATGGTTCAAACTTTCGATGGGGATCGGGCTCGTGGGGGACGTCGTAGAGTATACCGCACCCGTGGTGGGGACTTCGCTGGTTGTGTTCGGTGGTACGCTCGGCACGGTCGGGACACTACTGTACACTGTGCTGGATGTACTGGTTAAAACGGGCGTGGGGTGGATGGTGGTCTCCGATACGGTACTCGGATGTTGCGGCGACGTCTGGTTGATGGCCGGTAACGGCGGCGTGGCTGCAGTAGCCGACAGCATCGGCAAGTGGGAGGACTGCATCACGTCGTAGGAGACGCAGTCTTTGTTGTCGCAGTGCATCTCGTTGTCGATGCACTGACACTTCTCGCAGCCGTTGATGGTCACGCCGCCCGGCTGGAAGAACAGCCTCGTTGAATATAGGCTCATTGTCGGTATCAAAAAGAGTTATTTATTATTATTTTATGGGTTTATTTATTTCATCGGTTTATGTAATAAGTACCTAATATCTTCCAAAATATGGTTACTTCCGCCGGTTTTAACGCAACTGTCTAACTATTACAGAGATTATGTACGTATATGATTTGTGTTTTGTGGCGGAATCCCCAGAAGGTCTACAAAGACTTATGTCGTGTCTCGATGAGTCATGTCACACATTTGGTTTTAATTTGATGTGTAGAAGACAGAAGTGATGGCACTAGCCACACCGAATAGTACTCCACTTCACATAAAACTAGGCAACGCGTCGGTTAAGCAAGTAGACCAATTTAAATATCTGGGTAGCACCATATCGAAGTGCCACCTTGATAGCGAAATTAACAGCAGAATCGGAGCAGCTGCTGCGGTCTTTGGCAGACTTCGCTTCAAGGTGTTCCGGTCACATGACATAAGGCTCTCTAGAAAAGTAGCTCTGTACACGGCAATAGTTCTGCCAAGTCTTTTGTATGCCTCCGAAACGGGATTCCTGTACCGCAAACACGTTACTTTACTAGATAGATTCCATCTTAAATGCTTACGCGACATTATGAATATTCACAGATCGGATCGTGTCCGCAACACGGAAGTTCTACGACGTACTAATATTGGTGGAATAGAGGCATATGTAATGTGCGAACAGCTGCGGTGGGCTGGCCATGTCTCCCGAATGTCTGATGTCAGAGTGGCGAAGCGCATCTTCTATTCATAACTACAGAATGACAAGCGAAAACAGGGCGGCCAACTACTGCGGTACAAAGATGTGCTTAAGCGATGTGACCTAGATCCGACACAATGGGAGGCATTGGCAGCGAATCGGCCATCCTGGAGGCATACCGTGAGCACCTAGGTGCTCGAGTTTGAGAAAAAACGAAGAGAAGAGCTTGATGTCAAGCGGGACGAGCTCAAGGCCCGACCACCTACAGCCATTCTTTACAATTTTGTGAGAGAAGTACTGACTTGCAGTGAATGTGGTCGCACATTCACGGCAAAAATCAGTTATGTCAGTCACATGATAGCACACCAACGAGGCTCTCAATAAGGCCGAATACGGTCAAGATATATATATCTCTCCAGATGGAGATGACTCAAATCTTCGTAAACCTATCATTTGCAAAAGTCAAGACTCACTTTGACGACGGAGCCGAAGGAATCGCAGGTGCAGTCTTTGACCGGTACGCAAGTCTTCTCATCGCGCCACATCGACCCGCGCCCGCACTCGATGTTTACCACGGATCTGTCTACGCAGCCACTTACACACATCTGAAAGTATATCGTTATTTTTACGGCCACTTATCATTACAAAATCCTTGTATACTTTAACAGAAGGACGAAAGTTTTATAGATGTTGTTCTGAATTCATATTATATACTCCCTTATTTGTACGGGGCGTGGAAGGGGGATATGTGGTGTGTGTGTCTTACATGTACCCTAAAACCCCAACGGCTACCATTTGACGCATATGAAAAAGCTTTCGCGATCTGGTATGAAGGCGCCGATCATTTACACCTAACACCTACTACACAAGGGGATTTACATTCGAATGCAAACTAATACACGGAAATGGCCGAGAAACATTGCAAAGAGAATAAAATCACCAGAAAGCCAATAATAATATTATGATTGTGTGTATACCTAAACAGGGCAGTTGCTGTTGCTGCTAAACTGTTTATGTTTATTGATGTCAAAATCAAATATTTACAAGACGAAGACGCTGGGCTGTTGTATATTTTAATGAATTATATAGATTCATACTGTACCTTTCGTCTCATGCACTCGCCCTTAGCCCGCAGAGTTTCTTTGAAGTGATTACACAGTTTATCGCAAGGATACGCGCACTCTAAGTACACCAGCCCGGGAGGACACAAGCTCTTCGTTGTTGGTGTAAGTGGTGTAGTTGGCGAAGTTGGTGCTGTTGGTGAAGACGGTGCTGTTGGCGAAGTCGATGTTGTTGACGAAGTCGGTGTTGGTGGCGAAGTCGGTGATGTTGGTGACGATGGTGCAGTTGGCGAAGTAAACGACACTGACGTTTCTGTATGTGAAATTGAAAATTAACATACAATTTGCAAATGCTCAGCAGGCTCATAATTAAGAACTATGATGAAGTTGAATTGAAGAACTATGATGAAGAACGTGTATGAATTTGCACTCAGAGGGAGTGGTAGGCGATAGCATTTGTTAATTACTGTGAAAGAAGACCGTGCCTGAACTGAAATAAAATTATGAGTTGTGGTGAAGCTAAAGTAAAGTAGTTACCAGTTCCTTTAGCAGTGGTAAGAGTTGTGCTGATGTCGCCGCACTCGGGCCGCTGTGCAATGACAGTGGCGGGCCAGTCGCACACCATAAGAGCGGGGTTGTACATGAGCCCGTCTGCGCAGCTCTTGAGCACCGTGTGTGGCTTGTCGGGGTTCATGAGGTCCGGCGTGCACTCGTAGAACTTACCGCAATCCGTCGGATGCGGGTAATTTGGATGATTAGAGTCTAGGCATTGGAACGGCGCTGGAAATATGAAAGTTATTTCAAAGCATGTGTATTGTGTCTGCGATTTTATTTTATTTTTCTATTCCATTTTATAACATTCATTAGGTTAGTAAAGCTTTTCTTTTTGATATGCAATAAATTCGTAGAAGCCGTTTGTTAGAATAAGTTAACATCTCCCATAGGTGAAAATCCATTAGGTGAAAATCTTTCCTTATTTATAACCGATATTGATTCGAAGACATTACTTATTTATTTACGAATATTAATTTCGATTATAATTACTATTTTACGAGTACTTTGACTAGGGAATTGATATTTCAATCTCTATTTCAATCTCTATCTTGTAAATATAAATTAATAGTAATTGTAATTGTAATTTATAAATTAGCGGATTATTTACGAATTGGCTGCATAGTGCCCTCGAAGGATATTTACTACCCCATTTAGTAAGTATTTATCCATAGCCATGAGTCTATCGTTTAACTACTGAAGTGAAGGAAAAATCACACCGATCAAATATCTGTCTTTGACACTTTTGATATGCAAGCATGTTCATACATGAAATTAAATATAATCCTATAATACTACTTCTTTTTAAAACGTGCGTTTGATACGTTAAACGAAGGTCAAACTCGATGCAACTTAAGTCGTCCTAAGCGAAATTCCATAAGAAAGGTTGGTCGTGAATAAGGTTACCTCCAGTGCAGTTGCAGTAGACGCGAATCTCGAAGTCGTCGCAGGAGTTATTTTTCTCCTCGCACACGAGACCGTTCTCCAAGCTGCACTCCACGTTGAGGCCGGTCTGTTTAGGCGTCTTGTGGTCGTTCGCCGTGCGGCACTCGATGCCTGTCATCTTGTCCTTGGTACACATTGGATTGCCGATTTCCTACAAATAAAAACATAAGTAAGGAACACGACGGATGCGGGTAGTCGGTGGTCGGACGGGTAGGTGGACGGTAGAAACAGAGGAGTATTTATAATGACCAGCTCGTTGGGCCGGGGGAGCGGCTCGCGGTCGGCGGAGAGGCCGTCAGCGCGCTCCGGAGCCGCGCGGTTCAGCCACGACGTCCAGCCCGTGACGCACTGCAGCTGCTGGTCGTGCGGCGTCGTCTCCGGCGGCGCCGTGCTCCCGGTGGGCTACAAGGCAACGTGGCACTTAAAAATAATATTCACATTTAGCAGTCCCCACAAGAAAGGACAGGATTGCACTATAATTATACTTGGTGAATGCATGTCAGTCGAAATCTGGCTATAACAATAAAATACAGTTCTGTTTCCAATAGCTACAATAACTACTAAACAAAAAAAAAAGAAAGAGAATCGGTTAACAAACAAAGGAGAACACTGGGTATAAAGTGTTCTCGTCGCGTATTATTTTAATTAATATATAGGGTACGGGACGCAAAGACCGCTTCCTAGTTGGTTTTTTAAAAAAGGTTTATGAGAAATAGTTTCATGGTATGGTTATTCTTACCGCTTCGGTGGAACAAGGCTGGCCTGTGCAGACTCTGGTCTTCTTGGAGCAGCGGCAGGTATGGCAGCGGTCCTCCTCGATGATCTCACCCTCCAGCAACTGTCTGCCGTCCGGCAGCGTCATGCAGGGCGGCTTGCATTGCGCGCGCGGCACGCACTCCGTCAGCGAGCTGTTCGAGTACACCGAGCCCTCGGGGCACGTCTTGTTTGGTTTGCAGCCTAATAACGCAAACGAACTATAAATAACCTGTTTACGATTCAAAACGGTTTCATTTAGCGCCGCTTACATAAATATCTGTCACATCCATAACTTACGCATCACCTGATAGGGTCACTAAGATTAACAAAGTTAGAAGATATCAGAAAAGCTTCACATGATTTAATATCAAGCCAGTTGGCCTGATATAAATTTCATGTCATATGTATATGTCAAATGTCACATCATTCCATCACTTCATAGATGAATTTATAAATATTAGCTTTGAGATGTTTTCAGTATTTTGACCACGCCTCGGCAGAAGGATCACATGTCGAGCATCGAACAGGTGGACGGGTATCCGCTAGATTCACTGAAGGATTAAATGGATAACAACTAGGGGAAGTCCATCTCCAGCGGTAACCTTCTAAAAGCTGGAGAATAGATGGATGGACAAATTTCGAAACTTTTTGTTGAGTTACTTGAGATAGATCATACGGTTAATTAGAGTGAAGTAGATAATGTTATAAAAACCTTCGACGCAACTCTCCCGATCGCAGGCGAGCTCAATTTCGCTGTAGTCCAACGTGTTATCGCACGTCTCCGGCGGACACGGCGACACGCACTCGCTGTAGCTGCTGCACTCGCCGTCGCACTGCATCGCTGCAACGTACGACCGTGTACAACTGTTAGCGTCCTGATCGTGAGGTCGTGTGACGTTTTCCAGATTACAATACAATACAATACGATACAAAACACTTTATTGTACACCACAAGAAAATACACATTTGGAAGAAAAAACAAGAAAACACGGTGTAAACAACAGGTGACCTTATCGCTAAGAGCGATCTTTTCCAAGCAACCTAAGGTCGAGAATAATGAAAAAAATGAATGAATGAAGAATGAAGTGAATTAAAAATGTTAGGGCGGTGCACAATTACTAAAACTAAGAATAAACGAAAAAGAAAGAAAAAATGCAAGGTATTCATGGACATAGCTAAAGAGAAAGCGAATCAAAAGAAAAAAAAAACAAAAGTGGGGAGAAAAGGCAAAATTAAACTGACATATAGTGCGTTTTAACCTGAGTCTTGAAAGAATGGAGAGAAGGAGCACGACGAATACAGAGTGGAAGTGAGTTCCATAATGATACAGAAAGAGCTGAGAAGGATTTTTTATAGAAGTTAGATGAGTGAATTAGAGTGCGCAGAGACAGATTAGTAGTGGAACGCAGGAAGCGATTGCTATCGTGCGACATGTATGTATAAATATTCAAAGCGTTCGTTAACATACTGTGGTGCCAAAGGATTAAATAGTACGCAGTAGAGAGCAGAAAGTATGTAAATGAGTCATTGGTAATTAATCACTTCGGTTTGAACGTCAATCTAGCCGAGCCTCAACTTTTTTGTTTAATCAATAAATATTTAACAAAAAAAAATCAAATAAAAAAAAATCTCATATATCGCAATAAAATCCTTTTTTTGTTTATATATATATTATAAGTAATTTTACATTGGCGAAGGAGTCATAGGTTATTCTAGCTTATACAGAATTTATGTTAGTACAAAGTCCAAATCTGACCTTTACTCAGCATAATAAGACATCGCCCTTTCCATATTCAGTTTCTGCTTTATATCATTAAAAAATAGTTTCACTACATAACGTTGATGCTGTGCTTCAAAAGCGGAAAAGCGTAAGTCAATTTAAAAATGATAACATTATATTAGTATCTGAATCCTTACGACACGTTTCCTGAGTACGCCATTTAAAGGTGACCCCGCGAACGGCACAAGCGTGCGCATACGCAGCGAGCGCGGTGCAGGCGCACTCGCAGTCCGCGCCCGAGTCGCACGCGCACGCATCCTTCTCGCACCGCGTTATGTACGGACCGGGCGGCACTTCCGTGTGGCACAGCGTGAATGGGTGACGTTTCATTGCACCACATGTGGCGGCGGCCCACTCCTTGCGTTCCGGCCGTTGCTGGCAGTGGTCCTAGATAAATATTTCATATTAATTAACTTAATAATTTTGCAATGGTACCCATTATGTTTATTTTGTATCAGCATTTATTATAAGGGGTTTATTATAAATCTTTATAAATTTTTGTCACGTTGATGTTCAAAAATCGAATTTGCAATTATCAATTTTAAAATAACAAGCTGATAAAAACAAAAATGCATTAATCAAATTCACAGAATGCTTCAGATAATGATAGCTGATAGATTTTTCATCGACAAACGAACACTCCAGATCACTCGATGGTAAGTAGTGATCGCCACTGATAGACGTTTGAAATTCCAAAGTTGTCTTCGACGAGTCGCCGGTTTAAATGGAATTCAGAGATTAGGTGTCTGTTGTCGATTGATGTCATAATTGTACCTACCGAAAAACTGATCATAAATAATAAGTATGTGTTACATTTTACAGTTCAGTGTTACTAGTATTATTTCAAAAGCTTCATACGGTGACTTTTTGAGGTTTGGGGCAGTTTGGCTTCAGCTTCCAGGAATCAGCGAAGATCAAAGCAGATGTCTCCGGCAGCCCGCCGCTGGTCGGCGATTGGAAGTCGTCGCGCAAGTCCGAGTTGTAGTTCCCGCAGAGACCTTTCACCTGATCACAAACAGTTCAGCTTCAAATTGTTATCTCAATACTTACGGGTTAAAGCGTTCACGTGAATTAGTATGATGAACAACTCAGCTGTATATAAGGGGCCACATCGATCGATGTTACTTCCCTGTAATGTAATTACAGTAGCACCACCAGGATTATTACATAAATAGGAATCTGTCGATCGTCTTTATCGTATCTGCATTAAATCAAGCTATAGTTAAATAGAGTAAGAGATAAGTTCGAGATACAAACGGATATAGATTTAATAATCCATGCTAAATGTAAATATATTCGGACATAATCACGTGTTTGTATGTATGATTGGCACGGTAAGACGCACCGGGTGACGTGACGTCTGGACAACGCACAGACTCACCCTGCTCTTCCAGGCCGCGTCGAGCCGCACGTAGACGCGCATGCCGCGGTCCCACTGCAGGCTGACGCCCAGAGACAGTACGTCCAGAAACACGTAAGCTCCGCCTACACGCAACTTTATCCTGATGACACAACGAAGGGTTAAGTTATTTTAGAACTTGTTGCGTTAGCTTAGAAATTTGAAGAGACATTATGTAACTTAATTGGTCGAGCGTACATATCATTTTAGTTTTTTGCGAAATCACCATTTACATAAAATTGATGCTGCAATTCTTCCGACAATTTTTTGGGTATGATGTAGCACCAAAATAATATTAAGCTCATCATGGTACGCCCATTAAAGAAGTAATGGATAAAAATGCAAGCAGCGATATGGAAGCAAAAGGAGTCCATCCATTAGCGAGTCCTTATTAACCTCCCCTACACGAGTAGGGATGCAGCACGAGCTGTCTCTACTGAAAAATGGATGAGGCAAAGGCGTCAAGACTGTTTGAGTTTACTGAACTATATACCATCTGAGTTAATCTGGACGGTATTCAGATGCATTCGTAATTAAGAATATATTAGTAAATTAATCATAAAAATTGTATCAGTTACCTCTTTAGCTTAGAAACGTCAGGTAGAGGCAGACTCTTGGTTAGAGAGACGGACTCCTCATCAGCACCGCCGCCGACCTTGAGAGTCACGGATTTCGAGCACGTCGCACCCGTCGTGCCGCACGGTTCGTTCTGTTAATACAACAACAACATTAGTGTCGTTCCTAGAAGAACTGAAAGGAGCTTACGTCATCACATTCAGCGTTATGAATGATAGTAGGCGATGCTGAGCACTGACTTTTGACATAGTACATAAATATGATTGAGTAAAATTCATAAAAAAAACCGGTGCACTGTACCAATTTAAAAAATCATGAAAGTATCATCACTAAAACAAATGTACGGCTCGTGTAGCTTCCTCAGAAGCGAGGAGGTCCACGGGCGGCAGGACCGACCTGTATCTCGACGCTGAACCCATCCTTTCCGTCGACGGCGCCCTTGGCGAGCAGGTACTGGCACACGCCCTCGAAGTCGTAGTCGGCGCCGTCGAACGTGGTGATGTGCGAGTCGCCCCATGCGCTGCACGTGCTCGCGCACGTCTTGTTCGTGCACGACCACTTGCCGCTCTTGCATTCGCTGCGCGACATACATTTACATGAATATAATTAGACTGGAGGTTTACTCTAAAAAAATTATTCCAACTGTTTTGTCAAGCCTCCAATATTCTGCTTTCGGCTTTAAAGACGCCAAAGCGTAGAATGTGTTTTTCGATTTTCGATATTTTTGCACAATCCATTAATTTAAATTATTGAACGTTACAAAATGTAACATGTATAAAGGCAGAGTTATTGCCGAAACTTCAGCCAGTCAGCCAGCCAAAGATAAAAGGTCAGTGAATAAACAATGACTGTATTTTGATGAGACTAAGAGAAGTGTAGTAATAAAAAATAGTAATCGTTTTTTAATTTTACATACTTATTGAAATATATGTTCATGCACATACATACATACAAAATTAATAATAATTGTACATAATATAATAACACATGACAGATGATGATAATAACCTTAGTGTCATACATATATAAAATCGGTGCACGGCTACAACATTTCCCTTCAACTAACTGTACCAAAGTGTGAGTGCACCCTATCCTTGCCCTTATCCTTAACCTTGCTATCGTTTTGCTTGCATTTTGGTTTACCTTACGAAAGCCTATCAGGCAGTCCATTGTTAGCGTCTGATTGTAACGCCTGATAACATATTTATAACAATTAACACGTTTAATAATAGGCTACAGCAAATGGTAAATAACGATTATAAATTATTGAGCAGTAGGTAATATCGATCGTGGATACAGAGATGTTTTAAGGTGATGAGATGTGTTCTTATCACTTTATTTTCTAATTTCAGCAGAGTATACTATAGGTGTTGTACTAATACCCGTATTTTTAAATATCGTTTTTCAATAAGCTTACGTACTGGGTAAGTACCTGGTATATAAAAACTGACTACGGAACTACGTACTACGAAAAAAAACAATCATAAATATTTAATTTCATTATAATATTTTATGGTTTTTGTATTTTTTAATTGTATTTTTGGTCTTTGTATTTTTTACGTGTTTACAATAACCATAACTCCATAACAACCATAACTGCGTTGGTTATGAACCGATTTTAATACATTTGTCTCTTAAATATGACGCAGATCTATGATGGGTTTCGAAGATAAAAAGTGGAACTTCTCAACGGATAACAATAATATTTACTGTGGTAACATCAATATTGCAAAATCAGGCCATCGTCGAAATTCCCAGGGTGTGTTTATATATTGGAAAGAAAAAATAAAACTCCTCAACGGATTAAAAGATTCCAACTGTGTTTTAAGCTGTTTCCTTTTGTTAGAGGGCAAAGCCAGTAAATCTTAAGGTGTTTACGTCTAAAAGTCATAATCTCATGAAGCTGAATTGATGATGGAGGACAACAGCACTTCTTAATGTTTATGACTTATAACAACTTAGGGGATAACCCTGATAAGTCAGTAGAAACTACTTAGTGGTGTTTTGGGATTATGTAGCGCGCATAATAATGTTTTACTTAAGTTTATTTTTGCTTTTCAGTGTCATTTTTTAGTTTTTTTAAGTAGGTTTAATTGATTAAAATCTTTTTATTAAGATCATAAATATATAAATAAAACTATGTATAATAAGTATAATGTTCGCTTTTGTTAAAATTTACCAAATTCTATTTTTATAAAAGGAAGTATTTTAAGTATCGATAACTTGGAAAGAGATATGGTTAATAGAACACAGTGCCGATTTATATTCATTGATTTTTTTCTATTCACGGTCGCACCAGAGTTAAGATGTACCAAAAATTAAACTTTTTTCATTTAAACATTTCTGACTGAATTCACAATTCATTTTAACGTTCATTATTGGCGTTCGCCGGAGTGCGTACCTGGTCGGAACCTGATTTTGTTAGGGCAATGCACCGTATATGTCGATGTAGTGAAAGGTAACTGAATTTTCGTAACACACATTTTATAAATAGCACCAAGCGGATGTTTATTTGCGTCATTTATCAATATTAATTTCAGCACCAATGTCACTGGGGGCGTAGCTCAGATGGTAGAGCGCTCGCTTAGCATGCGAGAGGTACCGGGATCGATACCCGGCGCCTCCATTCGTAATAAATTTGGATTAAAAGGGAGTAACTTTTTCTTTAAGTCATTAAGTAAATTCATTTTAATACAAAAATTATCTTTCAATTCCTTATAATAAATAATGCAACCGTATCTAAATTATATTCAATGTATTTTTTTAACTTAATTGTAGGCAGGTAATAAATAGGTAAAAACGTATTTTTGAAACTATACTCTGAATGTTTATCTGCGTACATAACACACAGAAACCATTATAAAGATTCAATACTTGGCATAATTGTAACATATGTTATGGGTCATTATCCGTGGTAATAGATAACAATATTTACCATACATATTTAAGTACGTATAGATAATTTTAATATAAGTATAGATAGTGACGAGTGTAATATACAGAGTAAAGGTACGTTTATTGAAACTATTGCAATAAATAAATATGTTTGTAATTCATAGAATTGCTAGTTCTATACTATATGATGTGGAACGAGCATGAAATTTATAAAATTATTGGTGAATAAATTATAATTTTTGTATGTATGTAATATATGTAGAGCAATTTAAATTATAACATAACTATAATCAGGAAAATTAATATTGTTAATGCGTCAAATCAAATTCGATTTTTTTTTAATTCTATATACTATACAACTTTATTTTCAGTCTACTAACTTCAGCGAGCTCCTTAGAATCAATTACTGTGATAACGTCTAATAACGTTTCAATATTAATATCGTCATATTGATTTGGAAATTAACAAAATGTATGCATCCCTATAACTCTTTCTACATGCTATCATCACAAGGCACTAAAATAAATCATTTTTATTATATGGTCATTCAATGCAACATCATCATGCGCATAAAAACAGCAAGTAAATGATTTGATTGGTCCCACCGCTTCAACTCCAGTGCTAGCTCTAAACAGTCACACACTGCAAAGTGATGAGACAAATATAACCTAACCAATATTTTTTAATATAGTCAGAGATCCCTGGTCGTGGTAGTGTGGTGTAAAAGTGCCGGCCGGTGTTATCAGGTCGATGGGAGTACAAGACGAGTACTCGCGCACGACGAGCGAGGCGCCCGACGCGGCTGTAAAGTCAGCGGCGGACGTTACCAAGTGTTGCACTCCTCCGCCATCCGCGCCCCGTCCGTGTAGCTGCGGCCGCCGTGGTGGCACGGGCAGTCGGCTGCACGCACGCAGCGTGAGCTCGCGGCGCCCGCGTCTAGCACGTACCCGCGCGCGCACTGACAGCCCGGCCGACACTCCTGCGTCGTCGGCGACGGCGGCAGGTGCATGTTCTAGCAAATTGTTCGTAATTAATTTCACACCTTGCGATTCAAACATCTGAACCATCTTTATCGTACAAATAGTGCACACTAAAAATATTCTTTCGACATTCTTAGTAAATAATTGCATGATTATCCAACAACAGCGGCAATCGACATGATACAATACAATGACATGCACCGGTGAACATGCGAATTCCCCCATAATGTTTTTTTACCTGTTTTGATATCTGGAGACTTATCGTAGAAATAGGAAAGTCAGCGAAGGGGCGGCTTCACCTCTTCTTTTCAACATTACATCAGTGACACGCTGGGGTGTGGTCACCGTATACCATTAGGTTATCGTTAACTAGTTGCCCCCTATTATTATTATTATTATTATTATTATTATTATTATTATTATTATTATAAGTTTCTATTAGTAAATTGGTTAAATTCACGATCAATGATAAGGACGATTGCTGCAAACCAAATTATTTGCAGGGGCTAAAAATTCTCATCCATGTAACTGTTTTGAAATATCGGTATTAATTTAAAATGTTTAATATAAATACGACAATTAATTTTAAAAAGAAATGGTACCCCACAAGACATAGTTCATATTTTGTTGTTACAATATGGGGCCTGGCTGCCGCTATATTGAGTTCTGAATACTATCGATACGAATACGAGATCAAAACCAATCGATTTTACATAATGTAAACGATTTTAACATAAATATATATTTAAAGTAAGGTAAATCTTATTTTGCAGTTCAATACCACACAACAGTGGTAAAGGCGAGACAAAACCTCTTACTGTGTTTGTTTTAATTTAATTCGCTTAAGAATCATGTCTGCAATAAATACAGAAGTGTATTTAAAATTTTTTTATCTTATCACCTTGCAAGTGAGCGGCTCAGCAACTTGACAAAGGGTAAACTCCATGTTGGCAGAGGCGTTACAACTGGAGCGCAGATCCTCCGCGGCAGGGTAGTTCTGGATGTCAGCGGGGGTGGCCGGCACGCAGTCCCATCGCGCACCCACGCAAGTACTGGTGGTATTTATATATTTAGTAATTCGCTTTAATGACTAGAAGAAATTCCTTTAAAAATAATAGGAAGCTAAATTAATATAATATCAGATTTTTTTAGTAGCTTTTTAATTAAGCTCTGGTTCGCTGCACTAGGCAGAAACGGGTGCACATCCATCCATCCATGCTTGAGTTCCAAGTTAATCTCTCCTGCTCGACGTGCATTCTGCTGAAGAGGAGAGGCTATGGAAAATGGTCCCTCCTGTTGAAGGGCGGTAGGCTCTGTATCATCCAGTTTTATCCTGACGGTACCTGCGTGGTTGTAAGATATTTGGGTCGATTATCTAGCTATCATCCTCCTTCTAAAACGGACCCTGAAATGTTTCATACGTGTTTCGGTCGCAGTATCAGAGAGCCAGTAATAAAGCGGGTCGCCTGCTTCGTTTTCGGTAGGCATCGCGTCACTGATGCCTTTGGTGTTACTGATGTCTATGATCTGATATTTACTGAAGGGATGAGCCCAACGAAAGATCTATGACAAAGGTTGAAACTGGCCGAGCTTAGCTCTCTACAATACATTTCAAGTAAATGGTTGGAGTATCTTTCACCATCCGGGCCGGTTAACTGGCTTCTTCAATAATCAACCGTAAAATGTTCCAGCGTTGGAGAGCCAGGTAAAAAGGAGATCCTCGCTTTCTTCTTAGCCTGTAACATGTTCAGCTCGAAACTAACTACTCAAATCCTTTGCTAAGACAAGAGACGTTCTCTAAAACATGATACAAATATCCGGTAGTAATAGTTGCTGACCAAATTTCCTGCTCCCGCCGGCCAGCCCTGACCTCCTTGTAGCCGGGGTCGAACCGCATGCCCTTGTGGTAGCACGGACACAGGCCCACGGGCACGCACACGTTGCTGTCGTTCAGAACCTGCACAGACATGAACGAACGTCGATAATGACAGGTATCGCTGCAAATTAAGTAATTGGTGAATATTATTACTTTGTCATATATCTGTTAATACTGCTGTATTCAATTTTGTAATAAAAGATTGTATGGATTTACAGTCTCACGACGGAAGTTAAGTACTCGGTGGATGGGTGGATACTAGTGATAAAATTTCTGGAGTGTCTCCGTGCTTCAGAGGGCACATTAAACTGTCGGTTGTGATTATTGCCGTAAGATAGCGATTGCTAGACGCTGTTTGCTCTAGGGCACTTGACCGTTCAACGGTGAAACAGCATGACGGATTACGTTCATGGCGTCTTCAGTTGTAAAGAAAAAAACCATGTCCTGCTGTGAGCATGGCAAATTTCACTGACCTCTTTATTAGGTCTTGATAAATACACTGGACAGATTGCCGTTTTTATTGGTAGTTTTATTATGTGATAATTTGTGTCATTGCCACGTGAGGTCTCCGTGGGATAAATTTTTTGTTCACTTGTATTTCCATCCAAATTCTACTGTCAATTCTTAGTTATCTCGCTATTACTATTTGCTATCTAGGATCAACGTCAAAATGTAATCATGAATCGTTTAGATTATAGAGATAACTGATGTGCCAATTCACTAACGGCTATTGATTCACGGAATAAGGTCAGAAATCAATAACATATGTTGTAAATAATTTATTGTTACCTCTATTGAGACCACGTGATATCAAAATTTAATCTTGGCCCTATATTACACGCTTTACTCTCGGTTAAATTAAGATTGTTTTAAACGTGTAACAATTGACACGTGTAATGATCACCTCGCCAGGGCCGCACGCACAGCCCTCCACGCAGCGCGGCGTGCACGCTCCAGCGGCCGCGAGCGCGACGTCCGCGCACGTGCGCAGGCAGCTGTCCGCGCACACCGTGTACAGTTGCCCGCCCCCGCACGGTATCTCTACACGACACGTTGGACAATCAAGTTCTGTTCTCTATCTAGCCAGTTAGGAAAAATGGTTTGAATTGAGAACATTATGACTTGGCATTTGTAATGTGGTGGTGCTTGGTAATAGTGCTGGTGCGAGGTGGTACCGATGCTGATCGCGAGATTCTTCAGAAGAAAAGACAGAGTAAAATTTTGAAAATCTACCTTTTCTGGACGAGTTTGTTTTCATAATATGGCTTGTTAGAAATGCATTGTTTAGTAAATTTGTTGGATGTTACTTATCTATAATTCTGAAAAGTCTACTAAAATCCACTTATTTATTATTTAGCTAATGCCTAAGTCTTTGATATTTCTATCTCATATCGTATATTCTAAAGTCATTATATGACGCTTCTCATTTTTTTTAATATCTTGTTAAGTTATCTAGTACTCACGACACTCGTTCACCTCGTACCGCCACTGCACAAACACGCCGGCGTGCGCGCACTCCATGGCGTAGTCGCCGAGGACGGGGCACAGGCAGCGCGCCGCGTCCCCCTCGCACGCGCACATGTCGTACAGGCACGCCTCGTAGAACGGCTGCACGTCCACCGACCAGTGGCACGCTGCAACACGAACACCCTCATGGTGCTGTAGTGGGTGTATATAGTAGTAGCATTGTACGGAAATGGCAAATGATGGTCGCGGAAATGGCACATGATGGTCGCGAAAATGGCACACGGCGATCGCGGATATGGAACACGAGCGTACGCTACGACCACGGAGACGTCAGACAGGCGTCGGGTGGAACGTCGGGGAACGAGGTGTATTCCCGGAATTCTAGCAACGTTCGGAAGAAAAACTGTTAAGGTTAAACACATCGTAAAATTGTACGCGACACTTACTCATATATTTGATTTTTAAGTCACTTTGTATCACATAATAACCCTGCAAATATCATGGTACATGTAGACACTGTCAGCTTTGTTTTTGACATCAAAGGCGATGGATAGTCCAATTTGTTATACAACGTTGCGACGCAAACTCTATTCCCATCATAACTAGACGACAAGAAAGCACAGTTCACTGATAATTTAAAATATATAAAAATAGTTTGTACTAAAAAGCAATAAAATCCCTAACACTAATTCAATCAATAAATTTGATATTACTTCACATTTCATCCAAGTTAAAAAATCTTTGACAAATTTTAAGCATCTAGCCCCCCACCAGCTATGTTATATTAAATCGTAAACAACATCAACAAAAATATCAAAACAAACCCCAGAATAGACAGACAGACACTCAAAACGAAACAAATAGAAGAAGCGCAAACATAAAAAAATCTTCCTACATAACTTCCACTTTTTTAAATTCAGTTAAAAGGAGATAGTTTTTAAGAAAAAATAGAATTAGTATTATTATTATTATTATTTACAATTTACGAATCCAGCACTCAACACCTTCAAGGTTATGTGGGTGATGACTTACGCTCAAACAATAAGCTTTTAAGCTTGCTGCAGTACTGCTCGGCGGCTTCCTTTTTCTCCATGTTGGCGATGCAAGGATGTTCCGGCTCCTCCGTCGTCACGTCGGAGCAGAACTCGCGCGTCTTCCACTTGTTGGCGAACGCCGCGGCGGACTGCTCCACGTCGCCCTCCGGCGTCAGGAAGTCGTCTTTTTGATTCAAGTTGAACGTTCCACAGAGACCCTGTACACCGAACGTTATTCATCAGTAAAACTAAAAAGCTAGTTAATTATCTGTAGACTGTCGAATGTCGAGGCATAACGCTATGATGCCAGGTCTCTGATATTGATTAAAGTCGGTACATTTTCCTTTGTAACTGCGTATCTTGACTATCGTGGCTTTAGTAAAATGACGCATGAAGATTGTCGAGAGAAGATAATCCATTTATGTTTCATACGTGTTTCGGTCGCAGTGTAGGAGAGCCAGTAACCAGGAGAGCTCTTTCATCGGCAACACTCGGTGATATATGGTGTTACTGAAATCTATGGGCGACGGTGACCACTTACCATCGAGTCGCATTTCTGCTCGTTTATCGACTAGTTACATGAAAAAAGACACCCTGTACTCGATATGAGAATATTTTAGGGTGTATGGGGGGGNGGGGGGGGGGTAGCATACGTATTCGAGTTCAAGTCAATCTCCACTGCTCGTTACGAACCCTACACAGCAACGGATGACGCTACGACACCAGGTCTCTGCTGCAGGTTACTGGGCTCTGGACCACCCAGCTTAAACCCGACGGTACAGGTGATGGTAGAGAATTTTACCTGCCAATCTAGCTAGCCCTGTGTTAACCCTCATTGCGGAACCCACCGTCAAAAGTCCCTCTTGGCTACGAATGAATCGATAATACTTTTGGTGTAACCGATGTTCATGTGTACAACTGGCAGCCATTTATTTACATTACAATAAATATTACCTCAGTTTTGTCATGCAGGGCAGGTGGGACGTCCACATACACCCTGGTGTTGCCATCCCACCACAAGTCCACCTTGAGAGGGAGTTGAACTAAAGGGAACCAACATATATTATCAGCATGTAACATTTTGTTTGGCGTTTTGATGGATCTCAGATTCTTTCTGACCCTTACTATCCTGAATTTGGTAGTTGAATTTCTCCCTAGCGAAATGCCGCGGGCTTGATCTCCAAACGAATTAGACATCTATTGAGATATGAGTTTATTCTCGAGTCGTCATAGTCGACAATGTCTTATTTATGTTTGTCTATATCATTTACGATACAAGGAATCCTAATGCGGAAATATGAGTACAAAAAACATTAACTTTTTCTAATATTATAAGATCAGCAAAATGTTAAATTGTGAAACTGAAAGCACACTAACTGATGATGAAGAGAGACGAGACGGCGCGTATCCTGATGTCTCCGACGGTGACGGGCACTGAAGAGACTTCCTTCCCGTTCACCAGGACGAAGCCGCCCTGCTTCAGATGGATGTTGGCTTTATCGTATATCACATTGACGGCCTTCGTGCACGCCGGTTTGCCGGTGCCGCGGTAAGGGGTCAAGTTCATCGCCTGTAAGTTACATAAATGTTACTAAGTATTTAACATTTATACACCCCTGTAGAGGCTTATGTACTGTACTTTGAATGCTTTCAATATACGTTATTCAAAGTACTAAAATGGCCACTGGGCCAATCGGACTAACGGGTCACAATGTAGTACCAAGCATGCTGTGGTTACCTAATAATTATAAGAACAGTAAGATATTATATAAAGTTTAGAATTGCGCTATGGATGTACAGCTGTTACTTATGTTGGTTACAAAATAAATAAATAAATAATAAAAGTAACGTTCATTATACAATTTTAAAATGTGTGTATTTAAGTTAAAAATAATAACATGATCAGCGATGTGGTCTTTTCGTACACTTTCGTTCCCTCTCCACTGCTGCCTCCGCCTGTGTCTCACCTCGGTGATAGATCCGGAGCAAGCGATGTTCTCCACTTCAACGGTGACGTTGTCCGTCTTCAGCAGCGTATAGGTGCAGTGACCCATGAAGTCGTACCGGAGCCCGTCGAACGTGGTGTAGTGTGGATCTCCCACGGCACTGCAACGTGCTCCGCAGGGCACTTGAGTGCAGATCCACTCACCCGATTGGCAGTTACTGAAAAGATTGTAAGCTTAGATATTGCAGGGTGCATGTCTGCATGTTGAAATTGACATATTTACTAATATGTTAATATGTTTTGTAAAAAGTAAATTTGAAGTTTTGCAAAAAAATTGTTGGCTCTATGTATGAATGGATTCGGTATTTAATCACACTGCTTTAAGAACATTACGTACAACTCTCACGTATGTCAATTTCCTCACCGATGTCATTTGGCTAATTAAATCCAAGAATAGCTATCAATTTTATTTTTCAAAATAATTTCTCAATTTGTCATTCATGTCAAAAATTATATTTTCAACATTTACAAAACGCATGCGACTTTATAAAAACTATGATGTAGTATTACTATCGGAAAATTTAAGTCAGTTACCAATTATACTAAATGACCATTCAAAGGTAAAAAGCCAAAAGACGGTTTTCGAAGCGCTATTCAAGGAGATCCAACGTGACAAAGTCCATTGACACTTTTTTCACACAATATTAATTGACTGCTATAATAATTACCAAAACCTTCTAACGTCGCCAATCTCTTGTTCCATCTGAACTACTGTCGCTGACATAACTGGTGAAATACGACCCTGCTACTGTGCAGTAACGCAGAAAACTCAGGAAAGACAAAGTTTCACCAACAGCACCCGCTCCTTGTCCTTTACTTTATAAAGGCACAATTTACTTACCAAACGTTGCACCCCTTGGGTATGGTGGCCCCGGGCGGGAACAGCTTGTTCCTGGCGCGGCAAGGGCACTCCTCGCGCTGAACGCAACGGCCGCCCTCTAGTAACAGTCCCTCGGGACAGAAGCAGCCCTCGACGCACGACGAGTTCTCGCCGGGCGCGGCCCGCGGCTGCGCACAGCTCGCCTGCACCGCCGGGCCGCACGACCGGTATATCTTGCCGTCGGGACATTTCATTGCTACATTGATAAAAAAATCCGTTTAAATTTAAAGGGTATTAAATTACGCCTTATTAAATAGTGGAATGTTCTCGCTGAAGAAAGTACCTAGTTAAGTTAGTACCCTCCTTTGTAACAATTCGATGCTCGGCCACCACTCGGCGGTCCACCGTTGGACATGCGCAGCACTTACTTTATTCCCTCTCACAAAGGAAACTATGCATTTATAATAAATAAAGGTACGTACATATTTATCCACAGTAAATTCAGTCTACGAATTAACGAATTGCGTCTGGTTGGATATAATATTTATAAATGTACAACAGTCCAGAAGTGATGATCAATATGAACAGATGATAGATAAAGATGAAACTCACGGCAGGTGTCGGCATCCCGCCAGGAGCGCATCTCGGGCACGCCGTGATGTAAGCACTCCTTGGCGAACACCGCCACCGTGCTGCAAGCGCACTCCTCGCCACCTGTCGACACACGCTTTACTAATATTGGAGTAAAATAAAATTAAGTTCCGGAATTCAATTGAACTCGGTTTAAGTTGATGATAAGGAATTTTACATCTCTTATTTGGTCTCGTTACACGATGTTTTGGTTACGATGCCGAAAGTTCTACGAATCTCAAACGATATTCTCAAGCAATCAGAACACGAAGAGATAGAAATATAATAATATGGAGGAACATAATACATCTTTTTTTTTAACTTGGTTCACGATTGAATAAAATAGAATTTAGTAAGACATACTTTGGCTGGCAGCGCAAGCACAGTAGTCCCATTGACAGGCTTCCAGCAGCTGGGTCACGTCCATGACCTGGCGGATACGGTAATAATCGAAATGTTACAAATGTTCCTGTGTAACTGTGTGACTTACACATAATATCGTTGGAGGAAAGGTAAGAAAATTTAAAATCAGAAGCTTTCTCACATTATGTACATTTTATTTATTATCGCTGCATCTCGGGTACATTCATAATAAATTATATTCTTTATTTATATATTTCCCAATGATACGCTGATTGATTTTCTACTCATCGTCATACGTCAACGCCATAGACAACGTAGAGTGATGTGAAGGTAAGCTAACTACAATACCAATCTTTATAGTGTTAGAAATTCTGCCATTTCGAGTATCATACCCACGTATTCTCATGACTCGCGTACACGTTAGCGTGTCATGTACCATTTTATATATAAGTGTGACGTTACCACAATAAGTATTTAGATAGAACTGAAGATACTTTTGGATGAGCCCACCCTCGGCACTAACTCTGTCATATGGTGACTCCTTTATTTAGGGATTTCGCATTTCCATAGATTTTTACTTGCGAAAGTTTTGGAATTAATAATAATAATAAACATATGTCGATTAGTTTTCATACTGTTACAGCCACTACAACAAGAAGTATAGAGAAAGTAAAGAAACTATGAGCAATTAGAGATCAGAGAATCCAGTTCTCGCTCAATACCTAGGAGTACACCAAGGGGTTACACTAGACCTTCTCTTTTTCTTCTACTATTTTAATGTCGGTACCTGTGAGCACTTCCTAAACTTCTCCTTGGTGAAGAGATTGTTGCAGAACATATTCGCGCGTATCACATCCTCTGCGGACTGCGACACGCATGCGCTGCTCTCGGAAGGCGGGCTGTCGCAGATATCTGATCCGATAACAGATTATATTAGAATATATCCATTATTCCTTATTACTTCTGATACGAAATAACTCGATGAAAGTGTTTTCGGAATTATTTGGATGAAAATCTCGACAAATAATTAGCAATTATTCAATTTTTTATGTAGACAAACGGGCAGACGAGCCACCCGATGGTATGTGGTGATCGTCACCCATGGACATCAGCAAGACCAACGGTATCACTGATGCGTTGTCGGCCAAGAAATGAGAAGATGGTAAGAAATAATGTACTGGCTCTCAAGCCCCCAGCCGGAACACGACGAGTCGTTTGGCGGCTCACTCGAGCAGGAGGGTGGTAGCTAGCCAGGCAGGCTTGACGGAAATATAATAATACTAATAATATTATTAATATTTCAATAATATTGATAATAAAATCCTTACGCGAAGCCCTACCACCAAGCAGGCCGGCTTCTGTCGTCTCTTATGACACCCTGCTCTGCCAGTATGGGATTGGTGTGAGTATTCTAGGTCGCCCCCATGCGGCTAATTCCTCTAATTAGGTCGAACTCTAATACAGATTGGATAGTCTCAAGAATCAACGAGGACATTTATTGTATAGATATTGTACGAGCAATTACACATGGATGCATATTCATATAGAGAAAATCTCAAACATAGGATATCTCAATAAAGAGTATTGCATATTAAAACCAATTTACCATTTTTCATCCACAATTTTAATGCCGGAAGAAAAAAATATATTTACATGTTTTTCGGTGAAACATCAAACACCTGAAGCAGACGCGCTGGTTCCTGACGATTTACGTTTCGTCAAAAGATCAAATCGGTCAAATCTAAGCGCAGCCCATTAAAAGCAATCAACCGCGACGAGAACATCATGGTTCATTCATTGAACGTTTATCTCTTTTAGCAAAATTTAAATAAGTTTTATCAATAACAGTTATTTAAATCACTTCTAAATAACGATACTATAAAATCATCAACTCCAACCCCCGACACGACATTCCCCTTACACATTTGATACTCGCCTCCGATGGGGTCGATCTGCCAAGAAGCGATCATGACGGATTTGGTGCGTGCCACGGAGCCATCTCGCAGGCGCAGTTCGTTGAGCGCGTTACCATCCAAGGTGCCGCACAGCCCCTCCGTCCTGTTCCATACCAGCGGCGAGCCCTCCACCGATACCACGTTCTAGAGTACACACATATATATCCATATAGATATAGTACTCGCCACAATTTTTGACCCTCCTGAACTATCAATCGAAATTCAAGCAAGTAGACACTTTCATATTTTATTTAAAGTTTCATATTGTTTCACAAGCAAAAGCTAAAAGTCAATGCTTCAAGATTTTCAGCTTCAGCACGTACAGTAACAGTTTCATAATTATACACTTACATTAGTGTCCCAAGTGAGTGTGAGCCCCAGCGTGTCTAAGGAGACGAGAACGTGGTCCCCGGGCATGGACACGCGGATGCCGGGGAGCGCCGCCGGAATCGGGATTAACCGCTTGCTACTCCGGAACACCACCGACCCATCCTCTGTACTCACAATATACGATTTGACTATCAGGTTACTTTAAAGCCCTCTATTAGTATCTATTGAAAATGTCAGACGTATAAAGTGGTCTAGCCATCTATTCGTGGTACATCCTGCAGAACAACACAGGAGGTACAAGTGATCAGATCCAATTTTGTTGTCGGTTACTTGCATAAAAGTAGTGAAATGCGGGTCTCTCGCTTTCACCTTGGCCGGCAATCCATTGAACATAAATAAATAACGGAAGCAAATGTGACAAAAACTTCATGTAGTACCTATTCAGGAGTAATAAACCACATCGATCTCAGATCGTCTGTACTTAAATTTAAAATACTCGCCATCATTATCTTAATTTTAAAGTCTTGAGATTTATTAACATAGCGATGAGGAAAATTCCAGAGCCTTTCCATGTTATGCGAATGTCTGTCTAAAGTTATTAACAGGAAATATTATCCTTCCCCTCAAAGTGAGCAGGCATTTTTGGAAAATTTCTCGATACTGAAAAGGCAGGTTGAGAAACTCAAGAATTTTCTCTTGTAAACTTACATCTATTAGCATATTCCCTCATTCTTCATGTTGTCATCTGCGATGTGGGGCGCTCCAAGGTATAGCAGTTTCAGGAACGATGTCCTTGCTCGGAGTATAAGTTGAGCAATCGTTTTTACTGGCCTTTTGATGATCTTTTGATGATGGTAGTTTAGATTTGTCTTTATTTGGCTTATTTTTTTATTTATTTGGCTTTCAAGACGCTTTAAAACTACCGACACTCCGATTTGCCCACTAATTCCTCTATTGTCTCACATAAATACGAGGTGTCATGTGGCTCGTTCCAAGACAGCCACTTACCTCCGACACGTAGGGTATATAGCTTGTCCTCCAAGTACACCGTGAGCTCGGAGGGACAGTAGTCTCGTCGCTTGCAAGCTGGCTGTCGGATGGCCACCATGTAGTTGTGCTCGTTCGCGTCCCGCACGAGGACGTGCGTGCACGGAGACTGGAAACTACCGGAGGCGTTCATCGTACGTTAGCGAACAGCTTCTCACAGACTTACCACATTTTATGGCTAAACGCGTTAGATGCATTCCAAGGGATCAGACTTACATACATACATATGTACATACGTTACATACACTCCCAGGTGGTACGCAATTCATTTGTTCAGCGGCCATACATGACAAATAAACTCAGGTGCTTTACCATTTGTTTTTATATAAATATCATCATTACAGTTCATAATTGTCCCACTGTTGGGCTCAAGTCTGTGGAGCCTTCTACACCGCTGGGCTACCACTGCTTCACTATCGCTGCTTCACTGATTACCACTCCTTCTTTTTGAAAATAAAACAAAGTGTTTGATTTCTACTTCTCCCATTTAATTTGTCTCTTTGTCCATCGAACGTTGTCGTCATGTAAGCTATACTTATATTTTTTAACATTTTAAGTAACGTATTAACAAATGAAGTAATAGGCTTCCGTGTTCAAAACATTACCTGTAAATTTTGCCATCAAATGTCTTGTAATGCATGCCGGCCCACGTCACACAGCGGCCGCCCGTTGGCGTGAAGTCCTGCACAACTATCACAGGGTTGTCAGGTTTGGTGCTGGTTTCGTTCACGTGCGTTGAGTAAAATTGCTGGAATAATAGACAAATAAATTTTAGGATTAACCTTTACACACGCATAAGGGGCTATGAGCTGCATGGACATATACGAATTAAGACGTGATAACCAGCCTGGCTGAAACGTTGATAGACTGACGAATTCTTTCCATTGTAAGTGATCGATCGAGATAGTTGAATGGACAAGCACCAAAGTTTATCCAGCACTTCCCTGTTATCGTTTGACAGCCATCACTGAACTATGTCGGAGACCTTTGGATCCTAAAAGAACTATTGAATCTTGAACACAGAAGCAGTACAGTGGGGAACGCTCCAGAGCTCTACACGGGGCCTTGTGCCCTGCGTTAGACTATTAATGTGATGAAACCAACCTTCGGGAAATAAGCGGCCGGGAAACGAATTTATCTGTCACATACGTTAGACTCAGAAATCGAATCGGGACATTTTCTCGCGTAAGTCAGTATTTTAAATAAACGATGGAGTGGATTTTTTTTAACTTAATTATTTAGTCAATTATTTTGTATATATCTAAGTTATTTATATCATGGTTAGTAATATATTTCAATAAAAAAGAAACGTGGAAGTGAATACTTTTTGAATCAATACTAATTTACAACTATATTTTTATTTCTTAATAAACAAACATCAACATTTCAAAAGATATTAATTTAAGATGTAAAAATATCCTATTTCATAACAATTTAACTGCCTCCTCCCACGTCCCTTTACTCTACCAACAAAAAATATTAAATACTCACCTTACTAGGATAGTTGCTCGGTGTGATTATAATGACATCATCTGAAACGTACAAAATACCCATAGAATTTTAAAATCATAATTGCTTCAGCCACGGCCGTTTGTAGAACGGCAAGAGGTCGACGGAGTAACAACGCGGGCGCTGTCTAGAAATGATCGTTATTGTCAAAATTTGTTGGATGTTTCCGTGCATTTCAAGGTTCTTAAGCTATTGGCCCGTATTGTCATGTCGGCCTTTGACAGATGTGAGAACTTTCGACATTCATTTTGGCCTCTAACACTTCCACTGGTTTCCACTTCTGTTGACTGGAGATCGTTGTAGACCTCTTCAATTACAACGAGATCTGGGTCCTGCAGTTGTCGATAATAAGAGAAAACAGACTAGATCTCCACCACTGCTGATGGAGGCGTGTAATGGATAAATAAAGAAAACCTTAGTAGGTTTCCATAGCTTTTTTATTTGATTATAATTTTCTTTATGATAACTGTTTTATACTGACCGAAGACACAATGCGGGATAGGCTGAGGTTCGAAGACGCCGGTAGAGTAGAGGCAGGTGTAGAGCTCGGCTGCGGGCGTGCTGAAGGAGGCGCCGGCCGG
>PDGT01000001.1:16533463-16626582 GCA_003671415.1 Megathymus violae
CATCTTGTCGCCGTCCGAGAAGCACTTGTACCCGCCGGAGAATCCCAGCCTGCGCACGTCGCAAGCGCTCTCCACTGTCCACAACACACTTGTATTCTTAATTAGGTGATTAACAATTAAATTGTATCACAATTTCGTCTAGAAATATTTTATATTTGCACAGAGTGCATCGGGTGATGGCCATTCAACTTAACAATTGTTTGAGATGAAATTAACTCGATTTAGTAAATATATTTGTTCTCGTCAGTTCTACAATCAGATCGACTAGCCATATGTCAAATTATTCGTATATTACAGAACAATGTCTGAAAGCTTGCTCATTAAAATATTTTTTTATTCATGAACATATCAAGTCCATTTAGAACTCTATCCACTGTTGAACCCAGGCAAACCTTTTCTTCTCGTACCTACTGAACAATAGAAGAAGCTATTTGGAATGGTAGAATTCTTTACCCACCTAAATGGCCATCTACCACGTGCGTTTTAGAATCATCCGAGAAATATTTTTCCGTTTTGTTCGTTTGAAGTGTCGGAGAACCAGTTATAGGTGGATTAGCTGCTTCGTTTTTGGCCAATAACGCGACGGTGATATTTTAAATGTTATTTACGTCAATGAGTAATGGTGACAACTTATCATCAAATGGCCCATCAGTACGCTTATCAGCTATAATTGAAAGAGAGTATTTTACAGTATATATTGTACTCACAATATTGGCACTGGGGACCTTTGTAGCCCTTGGGGCACTGACACGCGTTGACCGCGAGGCAGACGCCGCCGTTGAGACAGGACGGCGTGCATTGGGGCTGGCAGTCGCTGAGCGTTGTGACGTCAGCGCGTGTCGGCACCCACTGGCCTGACACACAGCGCAGGTTCGCCACCGACGACCCATCGAAGAACTTGTGTCCTTCATTGCAAGTTACCGTACACATCCTGCACAAATATATACGTTTCATGCTTCTTCATATTTTGGTTCACTCGGCGATTTAACCGATCACTCCTTTCTTAACTATATCATCTTTCACATAAACGGGATGCAAACTGCTCCATCTATACACCCATCTCCATCTATGACGACTCCATAGCCTAGTTGATAGTGTCCCTGCCTGCCGAGCGAGGAGTCCCGGGTTCGATTCCCGGCCGGGGCAGACATTTATGTGACAGACAAATGTTTGTTCTCGAGTCATGGGTGTTTGTAATGTTATATTTGTATATGTCCATGCCATCCGCAACACAGGGAATCCTAGTGCGGGTTGTATGTGTAAACATTTATTTATTTATCCGATTATTTTTTAATTTCGAGCCTCGGCTCACTTTGCGATTTTTCTGCTAAACGACAAACTGTACGATGCTATTTAACAAGCGGGTTGACAATTCAATTATATCTTGACCAACAACACGTCAGTAATAGTTCTGATGTGTGGGCGTGCATGGACGGCGGTGACTGCTTACGATCAAGTGGCCCATCTTCTCGTTTGAAACAATAAGAGTATTTAAAGATGCTTGAATTAAGAATAATTATATGTTACAGTCAAATTTGAGTAGCATTACGTACTCAGAATAACACTTCATGTTGGAGTTCATCGGCAAAGGAGGGTGGGCGAGGCAAGGCTTCTTCTCGAACTCGCAGTACTTGCCATCGAAGTTGGGCGGACACTGGCATGTGTTGCGGTCCACACAGATTCCGTTATTCTTACACTCAGGATCGCATTTTGCTGTGAATAACAATTTTGTTATACAATAAAATCTTTTGCATTGTCATAATTGCATCTAATCACGTTAGGGAGATTAGCAGAGATGTCCGAAACGAGCTGATTGGACTTTGTGCTGAGGCAATGGTGTGGTTGTAAGAGGTCCGGACAAAATATGAGTCGGATAGCTGCCGTGTGCGATTGTCACTAACACTTTGGTAAATAGGAGTGTACCTAATACAGGTTCTATTTGTGTTCCTGAGAGTACATTCTATGGGAAGTAAATTTAAATCATTGCAAACACCTGAAAGGAAAATCAGCGATCGAATGGTCAAAGCTTTACCGATTTCTCAATTATCCATCCGTTTGTGCAATCATTTTCCTACGCCGCATAATTGATGAGTTAACTTCTTAAATTAAACCAAATAATACAGATGAATAACAGTTCATCTTATTAACAGGGATGACAACGAAATTACCTTCTAAAGAACTTAGACCCTCCATACATCGGTTTATTACCGTTTACTGAATATAAAACAAAATTACAGTTAATTTAACTAATTTAATTTTAAACTTATTGAGTAAAAAGGTTATCTCGTAAAAACCCTTTTAGTAAAAAATTATCTCTTCCAAAAATTACCATTCTGAACGAAATTTGAATTCGGAATCCTTGGCTTGGTAGACAACATTTTTACCTGAACTAAGGCTACTGGTTCCGATACCTGCGTTACTGACATTAATTATAACGCCTAATACATTAGTAGTAACACCTAATGCAACTTATCAATGAATTGACTATATATATAGGTCACTTAAAACACGCAAATCACAGCGACCGACAGGCTATTATATTCTTAGGACTTCCGTTCCGAGTGATAAGGCTCATCCCACGCGCAGCGATTGTGTGTATCTAATGATAAATTCAGGTCTTACTGTTGTTATGTACAAGGTCATTTGTCGGATAATTTTCACATTAACATAAAATTTTGCACACTTTTATACAGACTTATGTTGTATAAATGGTATAATGGTGGTAGAAGCAAAAAAATGACGTTCATAAGTGTATTTACTGAATACCTATATGATTAAATGATTTTGAATTTGAATTTGAATTTAAATGTAATTTAATCCCAATTAAATCTTTACCCATTGTTGAACATGTTCTTAATTAGTGCGCATCAACCAAGACCTAATGTCAAAATAGTAACTCAATAGATTAATTTTACGTGTTCGGTATCCGTACCTACGAGTAGAATCCCTTACCTAGACCATCATTATAAGAAAATACCTACAGATGAATAAAACCCATTTTTTGGACAAACCTTTGTCCAAGGATTGTCGTTCGCCTAGAATAGACATGCTAAGTCCTCGGTTAAGTCACTTTATAAAAGTATGTTTTACGGTGAGGTTCGCAGTAAAATTTATTGGAGTCGAATATGTGAATATTTTTAAATGACATAAATAACTGCATTGTAAAATGTGGATACTTACGTTTAAAGGGCTCGTTGGCGTTGTCGTGAAATTCTGGATAGTTGGGCCTAAAACATTATAAATTTGAGTAAGATAATCGTGAAACATCGTAAATTTTGAACGTATAAGCAAATTAGAGTGGAGTTAGATATTTATAAATACTAATTATTACCGTTTATACTTTTTAAATCTTTAAATCTGACAAGCAAGCACGTGTGATTAATGGAACACTAGTGTTGAACACGATCTGTTTGTTTTTCGTTTTGGGATCCGAACGTATATCTTAGGATCACCTTTTTATTGGTCGGTCTGTTACACCCGATTATTTTCGGAAGCGAACGTAAAAAAATGAAACAGTGAATTCATTGCACACATAGGTAGACCGCTAATAACCAATTTCCCGTTTTAAGCGTTAACTTTAGTGTTTCATAAAAGAAGCTTTTGTCAAATTCATTCAAGTTATGTGACTTATTAAATAAAGGAGCTAGTTATAAGTAACTGAAATGTATTAAATTGAAGAGAAAATGTGCGAAAATTTACTAATCTGGGAGGATTATCTTGTATCTGAAATTACCGGCCTCCAAATTTCGTAATTTAAGCTTGATTAAATCAGCATGCATCAGATACGAGTAGGCACTTACATTAAAGTTCAATTTTTGACACATTTATAAGAAATATATTTCTCTGTCGGTGATTTCTGAGAAAATTATTATCCGATGTCGAATCTATATACATTTTTTGGCAAACTCACACTGATCCTGAGCCCGAATACCAGGTTTTGTGTTCCCCGTAAGTGGGTTTCGAGTAACCCGTCTTCGTGCCTACATAGCCCGTTTTCGTGCCAGCATAGCCTGTCTTCGTGCCAGCGTAACCCGTTTTCGTGCCAGCGTAGCTCGTTTTCGTGCCTGCATAACCGGTTTTCGTGCCTGAATACCCAGTTTTAGTACCACCGTAGGTTCTGTAGCCTTTGTTTGAGAACCGTGGGGTTTTTGCATACGGTGGCACATATGCCGGCGCCTGTACGTCCAATTGGCTGAAAGTTTTCGATAAATAAAAGTATAATATTACAAAACATAATATTGGTACTACTACATTTCATGAGCATCCCTCGGTTTGCAGATTAGTTTTTGGAAGTTGTACTATCCAATATGCGGACAGTACTTTTGGCTGTTTCTTAACTAATAATTGTAAGCGTTAAGGACCCGTTACCGTTAAAATGCTGGCTTATTAATGCTCGTGCATTAAATGTACACTTAAGGGAGGAAACTCCCAGAGACAAGCTGCTTTTATTTCACAGACTCCGATAATTAGTCCACGATAACCTCTTGACACGTTCGGGTGTATTGTAAATTAAATGAAATTGACATGTCTAATTATATAAACAACACGACACAAAAGAAATGTATAATACTTGACTATACGTTTTATTGTACTATTAGCACCGGTTTATATGCGGGTAGCCAAACGAGTGGATAGGGTAGAAAATTAGAGGGAATGGTATTTTTATGTATGTCGGAAAACGAGCAGACGAGCCACCTGATGATAAGTGGTCATCATCGAGGTGTTGCCGACCGACAAGGAAGCAGGGAATCCACATTTACACACACACACACACACACCCATACGCATAAAACTCGTATTCATTCATTCTTATTTCAATCCCGTTACCGTTCCTATTTATTTGAGAATTTTCTCAGAGGCCTTAAATACTTAGTGACAGTACATTATGAAATGCTCAGTAATTACTGACGTACTTCAACTGTATGGAGATATAAGTGGTTGCAAGAAGATTTAGCAAGAGTCAAATTCAACTTCATGTTGAAACAAGTCGAAACGCGAATAATGCGATAGTTAACAATGCCTTTACAATTTCATGGCACGATGTCCAATTTTTGTGCTTTCCCCTCATTCTATATAATAATAAAAGCTCTGATAAAAATTGTTTTGGACAGGGCCATATATTGTGCTGTGTGGGCCAAGCAACCGTAGTACCTATCCCCGTTTTAAAAGGCTTTTTTATTCTTTACAATTTGGCCGCAGCACGTACAGAAAATTTAAACTAATCGCAACCTGTTTGGCTAGCTAGATATCACTCAGAATAACTATGCTGTTAAGTGCAATTAAGGGTCCATGTAAACAAATTTTAATCACCCTTTTTTTATGTTAATAGCCGACAAACGACCAGACAAGCCACCTGATGGTAAGTGGTCACCGTCGCCCATGGAGATCAGCAAGACCAAAGTTATCACTGATGTCTGTCGGCCAGAAAATGAGAAGGTTAAAAAGAAGGTACTGGCTCTCAAGCCCCCAGCCGGAACACGACGAGTCGTTTGGCGGCTGACTCAAGCAGGAGGGTGGTAGCTAGCCAGGCAGGCTTTATGGAAAGATAATAATATCAGTAATAATATTAATGACTTAATAATAATACTGATAATATAATCCATACGCGAAGCCCTACCACCAAGCAGGCTGGCTTCTATCGCCTCTTGCGACACTCTGTTTTGCCAGCATGGGATTGGGGGTAGTATTCTAAGCCACCCCAATACGGCTAGACCCTTTTTTTAGCAAAGACACCATTTAAAACGATTAACAATTTGTGCCGAGATATTTTATCAGTCTAAAACTATGTAAGGTGCATGTTCTCAGACTTTTAGTCTAATGAACAAAAAGATAACGTGACAGTGGAATAAATGTAAACATATTTAGGTACAGCGCATCAGACAAAGCAGATTGGCCTGCATCCCAGCATCGTGCTCCCGTAAAATAGGGTGCAACTTATTGTTAATACAATTAACCGTTAATACGGGCGACTTTTACTAACGTCTTATGAACGACGACCCCTGCTGTACTGCCGCATAGAACCAACTGCTACTTTGACTAAAATATTAGTGGTTCCATCCATCAGCCTTTGGAGGTCCACTGCTGGACATAGGCCTCCCCTAACTTGCGCCACTCTGATCGGTTCTGAGCCCTCTGAATCCAGTGGTTGCCCGCTGTCTTCTTCACGTCGTCAGTCCACCTGGTCGGGGGGCGTCCTATGCTCCTTTTTCCGAGACGTGGGCGCCATTCGAGGACCTTTCTTCCCCAACGGTTATCGCTTCTTCGAACTATGTGCCCAGATCATTGCCACTTCAGCCGGCTAATTCTCTGGGCTATGTCGGTTACCCTCGTTCGTCTACGGATTTCATCGTTTCTTATTCGATCGCGTAGAGAAATACCGAGCATAGCTCGTTCCATAGCCCGCTGGGCGACTCCGAGCTTATATGCATTAGGCCAATAGTGAAGCACCACGTCTCGGATCCATATGTCACTGGCAACACACACTGCTCGAACACCTTCGACTTCAGGCACTGAGGTAACTTTTTGGACGACAAGATATGACGTAGTTTCCCGAACGCAATATTAATGGTTATTATTATTAAATCGTTTTGCTAATCACACAATTAAAATAGTTTTATTCTTGATATTTGTCATACAAGATAGTTAAATCTACCTGTATCAAAAAATTATGTAGGTACTACATCAATTAATTTACGGAAAAGAGCTATATAATTGAGGTTCATATACCTACATGTAATACGTAAGCTGTCTGTCTGCATATCACCGTCGATTGCCGAGTAGTATAGTTAACGAACAATTATAAATGTTTATCTGCGAAAACACTTTCAAGTCTTCCAATAGGTCATCACTTTATCATAAAGCAATTCATATAAACAAGGTATAAGAAACGTTATATGATATAAAATGCCATTCTTATGGCTGGGTACGATAAGGAGTACCTATTAATATGGGGACACAGTACTCACGCTAACGATCTATGTACCAAACAGAAAAATCGATATGAATTCTATATTAATTACGACCTAGAGCCGCCTACAGACCTTACTTCAATAAATAATAACTGTTCCAATCATTCATTTATTTACTTGAAACTGCAATATATACTAAATAGCAACTCAATATGTGTGAACGTTTTAAATCGATCAACGAAATGCAAAACTAGCTCATACAGAGTCGCGTCTAAATGTGTTGTGTAAAAGTCCACTCTACAATCGTACACAAATATTTAATAAATGACCATAGACAATGTTAATAAAGAAATGTTATTATGCAATAAAACATTCTACGGAGGATGATTGAGATCATTTTAAATTGGATTTTGTGAAATTGTGTATATGCGGAAAGTAATCTCCGGAACCACGGCAGCTGTCTAAAAATTATTTACCAATTTTATGATACATTATTCCAGATGGACATAAGCTCATGTATATGGGTGAATATCCTAGAGGCAAATTTTACATGTGCACGTTGAGAATCAAGGTGTAAAATTATATTATGATGCTAAAATTTTTTTATACTTAAGTACGGTACTTAATTCATTTAGGGCAACATTCAAATTTTATAAGCACGTATAAATAAGCAGGAAAAATAAATTTTTCGTATATTTGTCTTCACCGTAGTAACAAGTTAACTTACCATCATAAATAAATGATTACGTTAGTATAAACATAAGATACATTATCTAAAAACAATTTAATCATAGGGTGATTTCGCCTGTTTTCGGCCACTTAAGGAAATTTTTAACTGTGAGGCGATTTTTTCAAATAATAATAAAGTCACAGATTACTTTCTTTAATATTTTTGAACTTTAAATATAATGTAGTTTCGATATCTGTAGTCCTTTTACTTGCCAATGTCGTATTAAAATTGTTAAAAATTAAAATCTAGCAAAGTAGCTATTTAACCTATTTTCGGCCACCAATTTTACTTTTCGGCCGTTGATTTCACCAGTTCTCGGCCACTATTCTAGAATTTGAAAAATCATCTCTATTTGTTCTATAGTAGGTTCTTTAATTGATTAAAAAACGAAATAATGTAAATCAACGATTTTAATTACAATTTTAAGACTATAACAATAATAAAGGAACATTTTCTGTTTTAGGTTTATCTTTAATTATCAATAATGACGAAACATAATGGAACAAGCAGGTGATGATCACGAATTTGACACTTTGTATTTTTTTTTCGAAAATCAAAAATATCAAATTCATGCTCATCGTCATCTTCATGAATATCGTCTTTGTTTGTATTTTCATCTCTGAGATTCCTTTCAGATTCATCTATAGTTATTTTACTTATATGAGAAATTTCTTTATCAGTCTCTTTTTCATTTTCTTTATTTATATCTGTAATATATTTATCAGTTTTTGCCAATTGTTTCTTATTTTTCGATTTTATATCGATGTTTATTTCGATTTTTATATCTTTATCAGGATAATTAATATTATTATTAGTTTCTGCTTCGGCGTTAATCTCTTTTTTGTCTTTGATTTGTTAATTCTTAGGAATACTTAGTTTTGTTTTGTTCTTATTAATAAGCTTGTTTTTTAAGTTTTTTTCTTCCAGAAGGCATCTAAAAATGAAAGAAAGATTAATATTAAAACAATAGATTAGAACACTAAATTTCAATATTTTAATATTCGGCCGTCTCCTGGTATATGGCCGAAAACTCGCATTGATGAATTTATTTTCGGCCATTGTTTAACTGCTAAACTTTCTGATGTACTGTTATGATAGTTTTTTGGGAAGTCATTTTAATACTATATTGTTTTTCCGACTGTCGATTACAATTCAATTAGTTCATTTATTATTATTTACCATCATAGTTCTTTTATTGGCTGAGAATTGACCAACACAAAATTAGTTTTCGGACACAACAATTTTGCCTAGGCCGAAAAGTAAATAATAAACTCTTATTTTCGGCCGTCATATACCAAATAAATAATAATTTTTTTCAACATAATATTAACTAAAAACATGTGGCCGAAATCTGAACACACAAAAGAGGAGAGGTTATATTTAGTGTCCACATTACTTTTTTTTGATGATATCCATAATTAATATACAATATGATCGATGAAATTTAACATTTAAATTCTTGTTTTCGGCAACAGACAGTCTAGTTTCGGCAGCCGACAAGCAGATAACCCCCTAAAATTATATCTAGTTATCCGGCCATCAAATTTAAATATATAACACCTAACCATTAAATAATTTCAATCAAATAAACACAAATTTAACTTATGTCTAGTAAACAGTAACAATATTAACACTTATCAAACGATAAACATTTTGTAACTTACCTTTGAAAAATTTCCCGAACACTATTTTTTTGTTATTTTAGCTACACACGTACACTGCTTGACTTCCAGAAGCCCACTGACGCAAGAATTGGATCATTATAATGATATAAAATTCAAAAGATGTGGGGTTAATATGAAACAAATAAATAGTCGTGTATTTTTAAATTTGTACAGAAGGTTTCTTTATTAACACAATTTAATTACATACTGGCCGAAAACTAACTGTGGCCGGCAAACCGACTAAACCACCCTATTATAAAAAAAAGTATTTTTAAAGTACAAGACAGGCGATCAAAGTTTGTCTCACACAAAGTCGAAACAAGAAATTCTGCGCTTGCAAAGTATCGAGTTTTATTACTTAGAATCTCTCAATTGTATGCTTATGTTGTGCTGAAACAGTTATGTAATAGTGCTCCGACTTCCCGCCAAAAAAGATACATGACATCATTTATAGCACATAGGATAGGAATTGTTCAAGTTTTGGTGGATCGATTTGCAGTTGATTCTTAAGTGTTTTTAATAACATACATATGTTATAATTGATGATTTGGGTTAAGTATAAATTAGTAATATTCATTTAATTGTAACTTTAAACCCCATTTTTAAGATTTTTTTTATTCGCGGTTTCAATTTTGATGGTGTACATTTGAGCCACCAAGTTTGAAATATGAACTGACCTACCTATAATATGAGACCTATAATAAGAGGGTGGTATACTAATGTTGTATTAAAGTTTCCTTATTCGTTAATTATTATTTTGCTTTTAGAAATGCCAAAACAGACCGCCAAAAAGAACTTAAAAAGAATTTAGCAGAAAGAATTAGAAAGTCAAGAATAAAAAGCAAACCTAAACAAGCTGAAGAATTAAGTAAAAAAGAAAGGGAAAGATATCATCGAATAAAGCAAGAATCCCAACTTGTTCATTACAAAAAAACCGACAAGGCGTAATTCAACCTCTTGAATATATTAAAAAGTATATTATCAAAGATAAAAAGAATATTACTTTAATAACCATGCGTCAGCAGCATCTATATGGCTACTGTTCCTACGATATGCCGTGATAATCAAAACTGAGATTCATCAGTTACTTCAGAGGGCTTTCAAGCTTTCTTTAAAAATATATTTCGAAGATATCAAAGAAATAAATCTAAAGAGATAGAGCAGTTGCAGCGAAGAATAACAGCACTTGGAAAACAAAAATACTACCTACAGGAAACAAGTACAAAGATTATAAATTGTTAATAATATACCGAAGACTAAAGAATCAAATGAGAGAGTTTAAATTAATGAAGCTAAACATTGAATAACAATAAAAATAATCTTATGAATAAGAACACATTGTCTGTTAAGCTCCTTAAAAAGATTTACATCAATAATATTTATCGTTTTTTTTTTCTGAAAGAACTGTTCCTGGCATATCCATTTTACACATTGTTTCAGATTCACCTTCTGCGCAATATTGAAACAAAATAATATTTTATATATCCCAGTTCTGTTCCTATTGTCCAAATCAGACCTGTGTTGTTTGGCATTACTGCGAATGCGATCATAGTAAAGGAGCATCTGACGGAATTGGCGATGTTTTAAAAAGAATTGCAAACTTGTTACTTAGTGGCGTATAGAAATGACATTTCGGATATTGAGTCTCATTTTTAGCGTGAAATCCAATACAAAGTCAGTAAAAATTCAATGTAGGGAAAACTACGATATAACTGAAAAGGACTATTTATTTGGCTGTATCTCCTCCTGGATTATATATCCATTTCTTTTTTGTAGTCCATTTGGCTTTTAATTTTTATCTTTCTCTCTAACCTTCTTCTCATTTCCTGGCCGACAACACATCACTGGAACCTATGGTCTTGCTGATGTCCATGGGCGACGATGACCACTTACCATCAGGTGGCTCGTCTGTTCGTTTGTCGGCTATTAAAAAAAAACTAACTTTTTTAGGAACTTCACAGAATTGTTATATTTTAGTTTCAATTGTTATTTATGTACTATTTTTATTTGTAAAACTGTCGTTATTGTTGGGAATTAATTTTGTTTATGATATCATGCATGTTGTAGTATCAGAGCAATTTAATGGAATACTTTGAATTTGATTTAGACAGATGAAACAAATTAATGCTCTCCATACATTTGAAGACTAATTAAAATAAGCCCATTTAAGCTAATAAATGACTAAATTTAAATTGACTCAAGAGTTTATGACATTGAGGAATTCCATTTTGGTGGCACTGATTTTAAATTTTGGTGGCCAGTTTCGATTTTGATGGACGATTTTCAATTTTGGTGGTCACACTAGACTTTGAACGCAAATATCTCAAAAAGTTATCAAGATTTTCTTAGACTCTTATAGATTCTTAATGTTAGGACATTCTATTTTCGTACCAGGTCCTTAATTATTGTTGATATGATTGACCCATATGTTATAATAAATTTTACAACCAGATGAAATTAGGCCGCTAGTTACATGTATATTCATTATTGACACACGGACACAAATGTATATCAAAATTATTGTTTTTAGGTACATAAGAGTGAATTCATATACATTATTACTGTTATTATTCTTGTTTTAACATCTATTACACATTACATAATTATCATTTTCAAAAGTACCTAAATATAATAAGTTAGTGTTCTCGATATAAGTAAATTGTTTTAAAAATTGAAATTTGTATGTAATTTAAATGTATGGTATGCTTGTCATGTAAAAATATTCCCGCCAATTTTTTATTCAGCTATAAAATATTGCGAGACCTAAACTACACTGACAATAATTGTATATAAGAATCTAAAATATATTGCGAATGTAGTAAGTTAACAAATAAAAAATACATACGGTTGTCCTGAATCGTAATATTCAGCATTGCTTATGTAAGTTCCCAATATAATTATGACACACTGCGTAAATAAATTCATATTAGATTTTTTACGCGACTCATTTATTAATACAGTAATATGTTTTTTTTACCAACTACTGAAAAACGAGTTGTCAGCTTGAAAGTGCCAGCTGAACTGCTCTCTGAAATGACTCTTCAACAGGAATTTAACCTAAGAGTGTTATCATCTGGAAATTAATTATCATTAAACATTACTCGCTTTTGCCTCACAATTTAATTAACAAATTTATTAAACTTATTCAAATGTACAACTAATTTAACGATTAACGATTTATGCAGGCTGTCCTACTTAATTTAAACGGCGTGTTTTGTAGTTTTTTTTATGGATTTACTAATTACAAATTGCGGCTCGTTCTAATCTTTTGTATTAAAAAACTCATATTAAAACACAACTCGACTTGTTTCACTCAAGCCCAAAACTCCCAATCTCCTTTAAGTTTGCGACCGTAGGTACTTTTATATGAGGTGATGTATATATCTTATCTGTACCTTTAGGTAGATTTGTTCACAATTTTGAATGCGTTAATTCGAATTCTAATCAATGGTGCGTTAATCTCTTAATGATGTATGCATGTGTGTACATGTGGCGACTGGCATAGGCGCTAGACGACGTGTCTGCGTGGCAATTATTACAGTAGACACGGAACAACACATATCGGTGAATGGTTAACAGTTTATAAAAATGCCTATAAAAAAACGAAACAAACATAAAACTTTAGCAAAACGAATCAATTTACGGAAGCATCAAATTGTATGTATATTTTTATTTAATTTTAACTAAAGGTACATATATGTTATTTCTGTATGTAGTAAAATTTAATATCTTATAACTTTAACCCAAGGATATAAAAAAGCGACTTATAGAAATAAGCATTCGTGTTGACCGCTACATTTACAAAAATAAACCAATTACTGAAGAAGAAGCGGAGAAATATATGCATGAAATATCTGTTCTACAAACGCACAGTAATAAGGATATACGTATTCTTCAGGTAAGATATAAAGATGTTGTAAATTCTCAACATTAATTTGCGCCAGTGATCAAACGCCTGTTCGTGATGCATCATGCTGAACGATTGTCCAGGCAACGGCCATCGGTCCCTGTTGGTGAAGATCACTATTTCCTTGATAACCTTGATAATCCGGACGGTATTCATTTACAGTGGTAGGGTCTGCTGCTACATCGTGACTAGTTACCATCAGTTGACCCATTTACTCCTTTAAAAACTAATAATTACAATACGGTAAAAGAGGTCGTAGAGTGACTTTTGATATGTTGGCCTCACGTAGTTTTCATTACAAATTAAATTCATTCAAAGTCGACGAATATTAGAAATCGTAGTTATATATAATTATACAATACCTACTACTCCATCATATTTCAAAGGGCGTAATGTCGAATATCTTAACGAGGACAGTCTGAAATTTATATTCAATCGGTTAAATAGCTAGCTTGTGAAGTTAACAATTTATTTATATGAATGAGATATCTAAAAACATTTGCTGTTGTTATAATTTCAATTGTATATAGGTTATTGAGAAATTGACAAGATGTATGAAAACAATTATTGAAGAATCGAAGATTATGGTACCAAATCAAAATCTGGCTACATCTGAAAACGAACAGAATTTTAATCGGATTCCTGTATCTTGTTCTCTTAGTAATAAACACGAAGTAGATAGCAAAGTAATAATGGATAACAGTAACCTTCGTACGCCTATACAGCCAGTAAGTAAACGTAAAGACCAAAATTCTGCAGTTGCTATCGTAATTCCTGATACTGACACCGAAAAAAAAAGCAAGAAAAATATAGTTAATAAGCAAGTTTATAACAAAGATGTTAATATATCATCTACAATAATTACTAGTAAATACAATTTGTATGAAAAAAATATTAAAAGTACGGAAATGTGTATTGTAAATGATGTCAGTGTTAAAGTCATTGCAACACAACTTTTACATACAAATAATATAAATGTCGAAAATACCAAACGCTCAAAACCAGATCAAATTCATTACAGTAACATTGCTTGTAAACAAAAAGATATTACAAAAAACAAATTTAAATTAATACGAGCAGATAATGTAAAAGCGACAAATATTAATAAAAATACTGCCAAAGATGTAAAAGGGCAAACCGCTATACCGCCAATATATCATAACGACGGTAAAAACAACAAAAAGAAAAATATTTCAAAAGTAATACAAAAACAAACGCAATGTGATCATGAAGCAACAATAAGTACAAACACAATAAAGCAGCATAAAATGTCTTCAAAAACAAACAAAAAAAAAGAATCTAAAAAGACTGCCAGTAAAAAATTACCTAATGAAACAAATACACGCAAAAAGTCCACTAACAAGAATAACAGAACTGTACCAAGTAACTTTAAGGTCCTTAATACTCCATCACCTTCCTTCATGAATAACCATACTCATATTAATGTAACAAACGACGAGTTGCCTCTTCCTGAGACTAGGGCAAACATCAATGAAGTAAGGAATATCGTTACCTATCAAAAGTTAATTGCAAAGCAAATGGGTGCCCTTACATTTAATGACCTGTCGTGGGTAGAAGAAATCAAGTATGTCAGAGAGATTAGTACTGACGAATTTGATCAGACACCAAATAGATTTAACGAAACCTTCTGGGACAACTTTTCATTGCCTAATGGCTGGAATGATGTTAATCTTCTTGATTGAATAGGAAAAGTTGGAATAATTTCTAAAAACATTTGATCGATCATTTTACTATTGTTCTTATAATGCTTTGGAATAAAACAATGTATTTAATGTGACTCAGGAAATTTAATTCAAAAGTTGAAATTTGCATAACATGAAAATATTATAATATTTAATATAATTTTTAAAGGATATTATGAGAGTTCACAGATAGCAACAACTAGCCGACGCACCGACTAACATAGATAATTAGACCTTTTACTTTTTGTTGACTCAGAACAACATACTATTAGGCCAATATAAGACACTTTTACAACGATTTAAACAATATTTAATTAAAAAGATCACATAGTGTATAATAATACTTATGCCATTTTCATTAGAATTCACCTCAATTTCATCGCTCAACTAAAAAGAACACGGAACATTATATTAACCAAGCTACGTAGGTACATCCAATAAACTAATTTGCGAAATCTTCAACACATTTCTTGAGTGAAATAATAGCTGGATTAATACTTAGCGTTCGTGGGTTTCGCGTTTTTAAAGTTCCGCTGTAATCTTATCAATAATATACAAGCAAGGCAAGAAGAGGATAAATGACCACCAATTAAGCAGTAGAAATATTGTTAATTAACCATAATAAAATATTAAATAGAATCTTTATACAATACTACGAACATGTATAATATTGAAACCACCACAAAATGCAAAAGCTACGATTCGTAAAGATAATTTTAACATTAATAAATCTTAACTGAACGTTTTTCTTTTTAATTTAGTCTAATCTATAATAACGATATTTAAGTATGGCTAGTAAAGATCAAAGGGCTATTCGTATTAGTCTACACTCTATAACAGGGATTTCCAAACTATTATGGGCCCTTGAGAGAAGAGACGTTTTTTCCAAAATGAAGTGATACCTCAGACCCCTATAACCAAACTATTTTAAAAATCCACTACCATCCACTAACTTATAAAAACGTAACATTACTAGGGGTCGATTTTTAGACCTCGTCGACCCCCAAAGTCAGTTTTCGTGTATGTCGACCCCTGGGAATCTGAATTCGACCCCCAAGGGTCGATATCGACCACTTTGGGAATCCCTGCTCGATACTGTCAAGTTCCTGACAACTTATGTGTGCGACAAAAAGGTTTTTACTTTGTTCTTCAATAATTTGACTGTTATATTCAAACTTAAAAAAAATTAACAACTTAAACTTTTTAGACACCATCAACTCTATACAATTAAATATTTACTTGTATAGTAATAAATTTCTAAGGTGTGATTTTTATAGCACAATTATGATATGACTAAAAATTACTTAGATATTTCATTTTTGCTCCACGGAAAGACTTCTTGTGTATTTCGCGAAGTAAAGTCATGGTAAACATTATGTCCAATGGTTGAAGTAATCACTTTATATTAGTAAATAATTGATAAACAAGCAAAGGAGCCATTCGATGGTAAGCGGCCTCCGCCGACGGGCCTTAGTCTGAGTCTTAGTCTGTCATCGATGACTACATAACAAGCTATGTAAAAATTGCATTACATAATGAAGCAACATCAAATTAGTTAAATCTTCTATATCGTTTCACAAACTATGTTATAGAAAGATACTTTAATAAATACAACATATTTTAAGTCCATACACGTCACACAAATATGCAATACAAGTTTTTAAAAGTAATACATAATATTAAGTAAATTATTGCTACAATTGTAAATAAATGTCATGTTTATTAAAATTTTATAAATATTATGCAACATTTAAATATCACGCGACATCAAATCACTGTCAACGATAAGTCAGAACAACAATAAACTTTGAAACACTGAAATATCACATATCTATGCCGTCACAAATAATATTGAACGTTTATTCCCAAAAAATTACATTACACAAAAATCTTACCCCCTTGGTAACGTTATCATACCTTATTTCATACATTGCTACCACAAAAATAAAATACCTCTACAATACGTCAATAAGTGCAAGCACTATACATGTTTGGAGACGGTTTCCGGCTTCGGCAGCTGTTGACATAGCTAGTACAAAATATATTATTCGTTACGATACAAAACCAAAGGGGATATTTTACTGGTGTAGTAAAAACATTTATCACATCAAAGTACCCCGGATAGCCTTAATGACACAACGTTCCGTTGTTAATTGATGAAAGACTAGCAATACTATAAAGTACATACTCATTTACAAAAATACAGTGCATTGATGTAATTCCGACCGATAGATGATAATTGTAAAAAATGTGTGTGTGTAATTGTAAAAAAAAAATATTTATTTTTCACATATTTTTGGTTTCATATATGGACGTCAGTAATTTACTCGATTAGTTGGACTTTATTTTTATAATAACAGCCTCTCACTATTAATGTACCTTCAAAACCACTGCTAAGGTTGTCTGGAAGAATTCATTTCTTAACGACGCGTCCAAACTTAAACTAACCATTATATGACTCATCCTGTTTTGCACTACAATAAAGAGCGTGTATAGTTATAGCTGAAAATCTATACAGCAGTATTTTTATAACCACCATTTAATTGATTCGCTTTCGTCCTCACAGTAGATCTCCGTCTCTGCGATCATCACCAAACGGAATGTACCTATATCGTAGGTAGAATTACCCAACGCACTATATTATGTACATAATTATATCTACTACTTATCTGTTACAACATGAAACGCTCTTTAAGTAGACATATTTCTAGCCTATTGAGCTTCTCGCAGAGTTCTGTCAATAGAACCATAGATAATTATAATTATATAATTAAATTCAATTCAATAATATACATATCTAGCGACAAAATGTACAATTCAGAGATTATAAGAATTATATTTTAAACGTAGCTGGTTGTTTACATTGATCTATCGACGTGTAGCTTTACAACATGCTAACCGTAGCTCACCAGTGCGAACTGGCTTCTACAACCCCATTTGACACCAGACTTAGATAACCTATATAAAACACTTAACTTACAAGCATGTAAATATTCCTTGTAACGAACGCCACACGCTTCGGAGTCCCTGTTATACTCTGCCCATATATACTGTAGGAATTGCCCCACAACCTAGCATATATACAATTGTTCGCAAAAAAAATATTCTTGTAATATCTGTTAACGATGCGTATAGTACTGGAGCTGCAGAAAAAGGTGAGAACAGCACTTTACCTAACAACGATAATAAAAAGCCGTTCTCATGAATGTATCGAAAAATTACAATGTTTCGACCTCACCTCCTCATTTCTACTGCACATATTTGAGATTAATTTTCTATATCTATTCTAATATTATAAAGAGGCAGTACGAATTTCGTGAGTTTGTGTGTATATGCAGAGAGTAATCTCTGGAAGTACAGTACCTATTAGAAAAAATATTTTACCATTTGAGAGATACATTATTCCCGGACATAGACTATGTATCACATGTAGATGGTGTGTATCATATGTCCTGTGTGTGTGCGCGCTAGTTTTTAATAAAGTGATAATACGAATTTATATTTCAATGTGAAAAACTATTAACACCCAACATATTGTGAAATATAATTAATCTACGAGTTTAACACAAAAGGATGCTGCACAGACGGTTCCGCTTAATCGTTCTGTTTATCACTAACACAGAATTTATAGTTATTTTGAGGATAGAGATACAATTTATCACTATGCGTTGTTATTGCATAAGTCAGATATGATTTACTTCAAACAGTGAATTACACAAATGAGCAATAAACTGGATCTTCACATCAGTTGCAATCAAACCGCTCACCTACTCCATGATTTAGTTAGTTAGTGTTATGCAATACGTCATGGCAGCTTCCAAAAATATTTAAAAAAAGAAAATAACCAGTATGGCCAGTTTTGGCCGTATTAGGGCGGCCTAGGATAGTCCCCCAATCCCATGCTGGCAGAACAGGGTGTCGTAAGAGGCGACGGAGGTCAGCCTGCTTGGTGGTGGGGCTTCGCGTAAGGATTATATTATGAGTATCATTATTAAGTCATTAATATTATTAGTGGTATTATTATATTTCCGTGAAGCCTGCCTGGCTAGCTACCACCCTCCTGCTTGAGTCAGCCGCCAAACGATTCGTCATGTTCCTTCTGGGGGCTTGAGAGCAAGTTCTTTCCTTCTTTCTTTCTTATCTTCTTCTCCTTTCCTGGCCGACAACGCATCAGTCCTACCTTCGGCCTCACTGATGTCCATGGGCGACGGTGACCACTTATCATCAGGTGGCTCGTGTGTTCGTTTGTCGGCTATTCACATAAAAAAATGGACGACGTGTGTTTGTGTGATAGATGAAGTAATAACAACATTTAATGAGCCTTTTGTGCCTCTTTTTAACGATACAAGTCGTAATTGCCTCGCTTCAGTAACTAATTTTTACATTCACACACAGTAATTAAGTACTTATTATTATTTTATTTTAGATTTTAACATTATCGAATGCAGACAGAGTGATCAAGATTTTTTTTACGATATGGTTGGTACTAACGTACCTTTCGAATGGTAAAAAATTTTTTGCAAGTAGGTGCTGTGGTTCCGGAGATATTACCCTTCGCATACAAACAAAATTTCACTGTCCTTACCATATTAATATAGATATAAATTTTATAAATGTATTGTTCAAAAACTAATCTATTTTTTTTAAATATCAACTCTGGGGGTTTTATTTTCTTAAAACATCACCCAAAATCCCCGTGTGACATTGTTTTCCTTAAAAAAAATACTTGTCCATAATATTTGCTTTCAAATAATATCAATTCAACTATTAATTCTGTAGGCTTTATTCTCTAGAACAGTGATTCTCAACCACTGTGCCGCGGCACTTTTGTGTGCCGCCAAATTTCAAAAGTGTGCCGCCAAATTTTGCAAATATATAATAATGTTAATATTATTAAATTATATCATTTAAAAAGAAAAATATTTTTAACATGAATATATATTTAAATCCACAAAAAAATAAATTATTTTATTATTTGCTTTGCAACGCGTTTTTTCTTAGTGCCAAATTATGATGAAGCGGCGTGCATAGCAATTGGAATATGTCTGAAGTCGGCGCACACTTGCCACTTCTGCGTACAAAACGTGTTGTTTTAGTGATAGCATTGTCATTTTTACGGCCAAATATAAATGAAATTATCAAAAAACATCAAGCTCAAATTTCGCATTAAAAATATTTTTATTATTAGCTTGTAATTAATCCCTTAATAAACGTTTAGTTATTATTGTAGTATATATTAGTTTATTTCGTATATTTAAAATTTTTGTCATAAACTATTTATGCAGTGTGTTGTAGTAAGTAAATAATTTTTATCTTTTTCTTTGTGTGCCGCCAAATTTTGAAATCGTTAAATATGTGCCGCAACAAAAAAAAGGTTGAGAATCACTGCTCTAGAGCATATAAAATCGATTACTGACCGCTGTATTTTTTACTAATTTCAAAAAAAGGAGAAGATTCTACGTTTGTGTGTGTATATTTTATCGAAGTAGTCTGGCAGTATTCTAAGAGGTTCTTCAGTAGTAAAAGCAATCTTGATTATGACCCACATGAGAAGTTATGATCAATATCAAATTTTATTTTTATTTTAGATTTGTTGAGTAACATTGGCGTAGTTTGACGTTCGAAAAGTGTTTGGAAAAACCAACTTCGAATAAATATGATTTCATTCATTCAGTCATAGAATCAAACAAAACTTAAAAAATATCCTCGGGTCTATATTATGTAAGTATCTAACATGTAACGAACGTTATTATTTTGGTATACATACAGATTATAAATTGAAATTAATTACATGATGCACATGGAATTGTAAGACTACCCGTCAATAGATAGATTTTTTACAAATTCCTATACCGCTTAGCTGGTTAGAAGCTAAACTTCCCCCTGACCTTGAAGAACCCCATGCTGGTCTTGTTGTGGAGCAGCGACGTGACGCCCACGTAGCTCTGGATGACGATGGGCGAGTGGTGGATGCAGCAGGCTGAGGACGGCAAGGCCTCCACCGCCATCTGCAGCTTCTGGGCGAACGTTTCCATGTCGTACATCGACCTCTCTTCCACCGTGCCTTCTGACAATAACATTTAAAAATTACTTATTAATATAGGAGCAAAATGTATGGTGGGTTCGATAATTGCATTAGCAAGTGAATGCTTGATTAAGTGTCAAGGGGCGACAGCTTTTTTAACACTTCATACTTACACTTACTTAATTCCTGGCACAAAATTTACTTCCAAGTTTATTTGATTAAAGTTATGTAAAATTTATATACCGGCAACCAACCGGCGAAAACTATATAGGCACCTATTACATTAATAAACATAGTTCTGACCCAGAGATCTAGCCGAATCGATGTCAAAAAAAATTAAATGAACATAGGTATATTAAATTTATTAAATGCCTGAAATAAAAAAATATAACACTTGTTTCGGTCGCGGATGTTATAACGTAAAGTGTCTGTTTCTCTGTACCTTTATGCCAATAAATGGGATGCGATGCGAACGTGAGGAATGGCACGTCTTGGCTGAAAGGGTTCCAGGCGGTCTTCAACGACAGCGGCTCACCCTTGTTCCACATGAGCCTGACGCCGCGAAGATTGCGCTCCCTACAATCACAATATAGATTTTACAACTTGAATTCAAGTTTTTTAAACCACATAGATACAAATATAGTTATGAAGTGTATACAAAAATCGTGATTAAAATGTTTAGTATTCGCAATGATTTAACTTGAAACTCAAGATCAAAGTTCCTTTATAGATGTAAAGCATGAAGTGAAATTTTTGGTTGTATTTCCTTTATTTTTCTAGATCTATTAATATCAGTTTAGGTATCATTCAGTATCAATTTAAAACTTCACACCCTGTATATTTTACATTAAAATTAGTGAACAAGCCCAAATTTTAGTTCCAGTTGTGAGCTGGAAGCTGTACTGACTCAAATTAGATTCAATATAGTATTGGTATGGAGCTATCCAATGAAGAAATATAACTTTTTTAAAATAGTATAATTGCAGACAAAATATTATGTTGATAATATAGATATTATTTTGAAACTTGTCTTACAATTAATTTGAGGTCAAACATAGTTTAATAAGAGAAATTATATTTCTTGTAAGGAGCCAAACAAACAAAAAATTTAAATTATTAAGTTAACATGTTAATAGGTTGTTACTGGTTGGTTTGGTTTAATACTGTGAAAAATTGTTTTTTCACATTTTCATAAGGCAAACCAAACATTGATAATGAACATAATAATGGTGGTTGATGGTGTGAATTGGCCGACAAACATTAGAATTATTGTTGGTTAAAGGTTCTCTTCTAACTACAGATCAACGAATCTACTAGAAGCGATATTGAAAGCACAAGTGGCATGTTGCAAATTAAATTTGTTACAACAAAAAGCTAAACCTATCCTAATTTTAACTACATTTAGTTGTTATAGACCAAATACTACAGTTACTGAAATCTGAAATATCTGAAAGCTACTATCAGCCTATCAGAACTATTATGCACTCTTGTTTTAATTGTTTCGTAACTTTGATCTACTGACTACTGAAAATGCAAATAGTGCAAAAGATAATCAATTTGTCGAGATCATCAACCAAATAATGTTTATCCAATAAAACAATAAGAAGCGACTGGTTATCCAGTAACAACAATCAATGACAGCAAGCAATCAATCAATCAATCAATTAATGATCTTTACATATAATACAATTTTAATTGATCGTTTTGTGTACATGAAGAATATATAAGAAAAACTATAATTAGGGGCCTTTATTAACTCAATACAACCCAATACAATAGTTGTTAGTATTTTCGTCTGTGCGGTTGTTAGCGCTAATGTCAGAAACGGCTTAACCAATTTTGTAATGGTTTTAACTAATTGCAGGAAGCATAAATTAATATTTAAAGTTCGTTTCATTGCAATCTGTCCATAAATAAAAAAGTTTAATTTTATATATTTCTAATTCATGGAACGAGAAAAAACCCAGTCTTAAAATGACGAAATGCTATTTCTAAGCGTAAGGCTTAGTTTGTCTGAAGTGAAGCGAGAGCAGTTAGCTAGTCTAGGTGTATTATACACATATACTTATATTATGTTATTTATTATATAAATGTCACAACACAGAGTAGCTCACAAGCTTGTTAATAGGTTTTTAATTTCGATGCTTTAATCGTTCCGTGAATGACCAATCAACTTTATATGAGAAAGCTCAAAAAAAAATCTCGATACGATCATAGAATTGACAATTCATGAAACTATTGACCTTTTCATGGAGTGTCACTTTTTATGAAATGACCAGTTGTCCTTTGATGGCAACATTTCGTAATTTCTTGACACTGTCGGATATAATTGAATCGTATCATTAAAATAAGAACACCTACACTCACTCACCCGTCTTTGAAAAAGCGATGTCTAAAAATTCTTAATGTCTAATGAGATACGAAGCGAGCAAAATTAACAACAGCGAACGCATAATATTTGCATCTACCGCAACTTAAAGTACCTAGGTTCAAAATACTTGGGATCGAACAGTTTAGCGTCCGCCTCCGTGGAGCTGGGTCGCCGGCACAGACGGTCTATGACCACGTCCTTCACGACCGTCGTCACGCCAGTCGCGATACCGTTAATACGCCTGCGACGCGGAAACAATGTCAGCTGTCACTCGTTCATGCATCCAACAATTATTGTGGAGTAGCATTTTGAACCATGATAACATTTAATTATAATATGCAACTTACTTGAATGCATCATCACCGCTTTTAATAAAAACAGATCAAATCTATTGAAAACAATTATTTTTAAGTGTTATCATTTTTTGGTAACAAAGAGTAACGAAAACAACAAGCAAACTGCGATTAGGCCCGGTCAGAGTAAACAAAAACTGTTTTATGTTGCTGCGTTACAATGAGGTTGAATAAAATTTTGTAACTAACGTTCCGCAGGTTCGCTTATGTTGTTTGTTAAAGTTGCGCATCGTTACTCGACGTGGCGATATTTTGTAACAAAATTTCAAATTTTTATAAACTTATGTTATCTACAAACATTTTTAAACATTGCTCTACAATTAAGATGGACCACACGACCTCCCCAAACAGATAAGCTAATCTATTATAGCAAAACAATTTAGACGAGTTAATATACTAATGGGTAGTAAGTAATCCTGACTGACAAATAAGCTCCGTTTTTGGTTGTTCGTAACGTTTCATTCGTGCCGTTTGTAAGAGCGAGACGCAAGGTGTGAAACGTGAATGTGTGTTTATTTTTATTAGAATTTTATATTTCTAGCACGTGGTGCTGGCTGCTGAGAAGCCTCGCCACCCGCATCACAGCGTCACTGTTCTCGCATGCATCGAATATGCAATGCGATTTAAGCTCATCGTTTTATATTCAACAATAAAACATAAGCTAATAGTGGAATGCTGCCAAACTCGAAGAGTTCTCAGTGTTTAAATTGTGTTTTAATACGAAATGTACTTAGACAGGATAAAACCATATATAACTTAGTGTTAATCATGTGGTAATTATCGAATCTGTTTGGCTAAACTACAATTTACCTAGAGTAAACAAATGACCAAGTTATTATCGCGTCACCAAAGTTTATTTGTACCTCACGTAGTTAAATACAGGGAATATTTACTTTGTGTGATTTACTACGAGTTATCATAGCAGTACAGGATGTTGAATGGATTATAATATTATTTTTAATATTTATGTACCCTCAAAATACATTGATAAAAACATACAAATAATAGATATAACATTTTAACTATAAAATAGGTTTGAACATAAATATGTTGAAGATTATTCGAAGTATACATAAGAATGAAATGGTTTCATTTTTCAATCATTCCATTGTAGCCTTAAAATATAACTTTATATTTCAATGACAAGAGAGTTTGAGATTGAAAGGATTTTGGTACAAATAAATTATATGTTCCCATATGAGACAAATTAAAAAATATGGGTGTGAATGAAGCAATATTATTAACATGATATTTTGATATGAAATAAATACTGCATAAATAAACTGGCATATACTTACGGTACTAACGATGAAGGAGGATATACTAACTCTCCTACTACAATAGTATCTAAATCATCTAAATATGTTTTCTTGAAGTCAAGTTGCTTCATAGCAATAAAATCATACTTTATGGTCATGACCAGCCTGGATGTGAGCAAAACGATTCTCTCTTTTTCATTATCCCACAGAGTGATTCTGTAAAAAGGGCAATAAACATCTTATTCCTACAAAATTTTAAGTGGTCATATGCCTACAGTATGCTCATACATGTAAGCCACAGGGTCTTCACGTAAGCTATAGAATTACAGAGCTACAGAAAAAATTGGTAGTAACATTGTCAGGTTAGATATTTATGCGTCAGATAAACATATATTTAAATTTCTTGGGTATTTGTGATGCCTAAATATCCTGGACTGTAGGTCTAAGGATGTTTGTGAATCGAATAAATTGACTCCTAGTGAAACTGTATAAAAGCATCTATCCGGTTAGCTTAGAACTATCAGGAATGGGAAGGAGCCCATATCTTGCAGTTATAATTAATAGATACTCCTCCATAATTAATAGATAACTCCAAACACGGGCAATATCACATATACAAACATTTTTTGGTATCCCAATGGTAGGATAGTTTTTAGAGATACTTACACTTTTATTTTTCACCTTTCCTTAACGTAGTAATGTCTATACCAGCCTTAGATAAAGCTCGTTCTATTTGGGATTACTTATAACTACTTTGACCTGCTTTAGTCACCACTTACCATTTAGCAGGCTGTTTGAAAACTGGTTAAACCACATGGATATCCTTCTGTAATCTTGGAAAATATTGGGATGTTCAGCAATTTTAATTACTTGCAAGTTGAATTTATATATGTTAATAACATAATAACTCTAACACATGAAAGTAAGTAAAACAACATAATTAACATACTCTGTTAGCAACCATGCTCCTAAATACTCCCCATCTTCAGGGAAGAGCAGTGCAGTTATGCATTCTTGTATAGCCATCTCCAATACACCTTTGCGAAATGTGAAGAAGTCCTTGATATTCTCCTTGTTAAATGGCACATCATACCGTGGATACACAGTCTGAACGGGTTCAGTAGGAGCCGGTGTGGCTGAACGTGCATCTGTCCTTGCATCTGTAAAAAGTTGTTTTAATTTTATAAAATATTGTATCAAAATCTTTTGCATAGTTTAAAAATAAGTGAAATATAGACAGATTTGTAACAATATATCTTTATTTAAGTTAAAGATTTAGATTAGATTCATATTTAATTGATTCTATTCATTCTATTTGTCATATCATAACATTAATAGACAATTTAGACAGTGTTCCTTCACATTGTTTGATAATTGTATTATTTAAGATTGTTCATAATCTCTAAGTTGTAAAATATTGTAGAACTCGCATGAATCAGAGCTAGTCTTACACCTGCTAATTTGGCAATCATATAATTTGGTTAGAGCAACAACAGTTTATTTCTGTGTACAGGGTGTTAAGCCTAGTAATACTTAGGAACAAGATGCACTATCTATATTCTTGGAAGTAGAATACAACTTAGTGATTTCAATGAAGACTCCTATTATGAGGGATCAGTTTAAATTTCTATAGACAATGACCATTTAAAAATTTACTAGCATGAAAACAAATATACTTGTTAAATCTCAGTGCCACTATAACAAAAAATACACACATTTTTAATTTTAAAATTAGCTATATGATATATGAGCTAGAATATATGATAAAAAAATATAATTTACATACCATTAAAATAAAATAATATTTCCTAGATAGCATACTGATATATGTGGGCAAAGGACACAGCAGAAATAAACTCTGTGCATCATAAATCAAATGTAATAAATCACCAAGAAATCATACCTCTGTTGAGTGAATACATACATTGTACATATATTGATCATCATAAAAACATAGATAAGAACATGTATTTCAGCAGTTTCAGCATATGAACACTAATGTGTTTCTTATCTTTTAATTGTCAAGTTTATATGGACAAAGCCAAGCTTAATAATAAAACACTAAGAAAATAATAATCAAATCAGTAAAAACTATGGTAATGAAAAGAATGCTACACATTCATTACTGGAAGGAATAAAAATGAGATAATAATAATAGAATTAATGCAATTATTTTTTCATATACTCTTTAAATATGAAGACTGAAATATTTTAAAATTAGGCACTATACCTGCAAAAGATGATGTCGACGATGACAATGAATCAGCACCGGACAACACGGAAGGATTTGGATTCAATTGATTCTTGTTTCGATTAGAACTCTCATCTGGTGCATTATCCCGATGGTCCGCATTCTCTGTTGCATTTTCCGTCGCCAGCTGAAGAGTACCGCCTCGAAACTCTAGGTCATCATCTAATAAGTCGGTCATTACGTTTAATTGTATTTAGTTATTTCGTTTACGTATGCCTTTCAATCGTTATGTTGCGCTATCGTATGCGTAAATAATCGACCGGCTGATAAGAAAAACGTCACTCAAGACAAAACTACAGGCTAGCTAAAGTCGCTAGAGAACAAGACTTAGATGATAGTAGGGCACAGATTACACACGGATTAACTGGATTGATAAGGTGATGGTCAATGCTAACTAACAATATCACATTTTCGAGTACGTTAAGGTTATTTTTTATTTAGTTATTTTTTTGTACAAACTATAAAATTACAGTAAGCAATAAAAAGAAGACTGATACACGAGGCAAAATTTGTGCGTCCTTACATAATAATATATATGAAACACATAGATAGATTTTATGTAACTATACCTATAGATAATATAATTGTCAAGCGTTAGTTAAGTAGAAATTAGTGACCAGTTTTTTAAGACCGAGAATGTACCAGAATAATTTACAGTAGAAGGAAGCGAATTCAACACTCTAACTGCTTCAACTGAAAAGGAATGGGTAGCTGGACTTATGTAAAGGAAACTCAAGGAGAGTTTTAAGGTGTAACCTGCATCATACATTTCCAGCATGAGCAAAAGTAAATCGACAGCGAAGGTAAATAGGAGAAGGGCTATGGAAGATCTTAAAGAGTATTCACAAGAGTTGAACACTTCTGCCAAGTGGAATTGGAAGCCTCTTCAGATCCTTGCGAAATTGACATATGTGATTGAACTTTTAGAATCCGTCGATAAAGCGAATAAACAAGTTTTATCTAGGAGCACCTCAGTGACTTCCAAAAAGAGACATCAGCATAGTCTATTGTAGGATGGATTAATGTGTGGACTATTGAAATCTTTGTTTTGAAGGGCAAGTTGTTTTGAAATCTTCATTACGAATGCAAAGAGAAGTGAACCTTCCGGCTGACCTCAGCGATGTGCTCTTTCCAGGATAAATTACTTTCAAATATCTTCCCAAGTTCTTCGATGTTTGCGGTTGATTACTCCGCAAAACTTATTTTATGGATGTGTTTTACAAATATATCGGATGAATAAAGTAGTTAATACTAACTAATTTCTTATAAATTGCCGACGTACTGTATACTTAGTCTTGCCATAAATACTGTTACAATTAAATATAAACAAAACATTACTTTTGAATTTGGAATCTGTCATTTTTATACGATTGTTCATTGTGTTTTCTTATTTTCGCACCAATATATAAAATACTTTGGGATATTAAAATGGAGTGGAGTGATAAAAAGTACCGAATCGCTGTGATTGCGTTTCATAGAGTAGGTATGGAGCCAAATACAATTTTTAAAATCCTCCATACGCTTGGTATTAGTCAAATGTTTTTGTACCGGGCTATTGATAGGTACAATGAAACCTTCTCTGTTTGTGATAGAAAAAGATCCGGCCGTCCACGTAGTGTTCGTACAAAAAAGGCGATCAAAGCAGTAGGGGAAAGAATTCGAAGAAATCCTGCCCGAAATCAAAAGATTTTATCTCTGGAGATGAAGATAGCACCTAGAACCATGTCGCGTATTTTAAAAGATGACTTAGAACTTGCCTATAAGACACGCACTTGGTCATTTTTTAACTGATAATTTAAAAAAGAATAGGATGGTAAAATCAAAACAACTACTGAAGCTGTATGCAAAGGGAGATCACAGTGTAATTTTGTTTCCGGATGACAATTTATTTTACAATTGAGCAATATTTTAACATACAAAATGACCGTATTAATGCTGAAAGCTCTAAAGATGCTTCCCAATTAGTCAACAGAGTACAACGTGGGCATTATCCGACTTCAATGATGGTTTGGTGGGATATTGGCTATGAAGGAGTAACTGAGCCATATTTTTGTGAAAATGGTATCAAAACATCGGCACAAGTGTATCAAGATACCATTCTTGTGAAGGTAGTTAAGCCCCTTAACAACAGCATGTTCAATAACCAAGAATGGTCCTTTCAGCAAGACTCGGCACTGGGTCATAAAGCTCGATCCGCGCAATCTTGGTTAAAAACGAACGTGCCGGATTTCATCAGAGCTAAAGACTGGCCATCATCTAGTTCTGATCTTAATCCACTGGATTATGATTTATGGTTAGTTTTAGCGAGTTTAAGGCTTGATCTAAATGCCATGATAATTTGGAGTCCCTAAAACAATCCATACGATTGGCAGTGAAGAATTTTCCCATAGAGCGTGTGCTATTGATAACTGGCCTCGACGTATAAAGGAGTATGAAAGTCGATTTGGTTTATAATTCCATTTTTAAACATTGACATAACATTTATATAGATATGTTAACATAATACCTATTCCATTTTGACCGCGCGCTTACTAGAGGGCGCTAAGGTAATGATCGCACACGGGCGCTACATGGACTAGAGGCGCCTCGTAATTCCATCGACAACTACTCGCTAACAATACGTGTACCTAATAGGTGTCATTGGCTGTTTCGTAGTTTATTATTATTGATAATCAATTTTCTGTGAATTATGAATTGCAACAAAAGATCCGAAGGGGCCTTTCTATTTCAATCGCTTATCAGCAATATCATCGAAAATTATTAGGATTTTGAAAGAGCAGGCGTCACTGTAAGAGTTGCTACTAATACAATAAGAAGTCGATGAAGTTACTAACCTAGACCTTAAGTCCTACGCCCTTTTCTGTGCGCATAAACGGTATTCAATTGAGATCAAATGGTTAACTGCGTAACTAAAAACAGGTAAATCACGAGTAGCTTCGTAAGGATGTAAAAAAAGAAAAAAATATATAATTACACATTTATTTTACAAAAATACCTTATTCACAAAATCTGGCACATCTTTGTATAGCAGAAACTAATATTTTATAATATTCTATGTAAAAATAATATATACAACTGTACATGTTTATATTTAAATCTTTGAGTAATATTTTCCGAAGTTTTAATTTAATCGATTTTAAATTTGGATGGTCGGTATAACGTATATTTAATGAGCATTTGTAGTTTAGCTAATTCGGTTACTATTACAATTAAGATTGAAGCATTAAAAATACTCAAGGCCTAATCTGGCAACATTATACAAACATATTTATTTTATTTTTAAAAGATTTATATATAAAAAGTAAAAAAAACTAACATTTTAATATACATTACCAACGTATTACGACCGTTGGCTATTTTCGTAATTCATGTTTTATATTTTAACTCTAGCGTGTAAATGGCACATTAGTTTTTATCGCCCTTGAAATTTTTAAACGCGAATTAAATTAAATTTTTCTGAAAATTCAGTTTTTTACGAAACGAAACATGAGTAGTAATCCCAAAAATGCTCAGTATGGTAGGCGTATGAGACGAAGTGATGGGCCGGGTGGTCAGTAGCAACGGCATCTGTCCTTGGGACAGCGCGGCGGGTACACGATGCACAGGTCCATGCAATAGACGTCCGCCCCTTCGCGACCCTCGAGCTCGCCGATCGCTTCGCACGTTTGCCTGAAAATAAAGGTTTGACATTTCGTCAATACTTTTACACATTGAATAGAATTTATTGAATCGCTCAATAAGATTCATCATTCTGAGCCAATAACAATAATATGAGAGGTAAAAAGTGTGTACAAAATACCATTAAATAATTTAAGCCAGATTATATCAATACAACTAATTAAACTAAGTTAAAAAGTATCAAAAACATACAGGGAAGTTAAATAAATAACATATAATCATAAAAGAGATTCTTACAAAAATAATTTTACATATTATAAACAGTTCTTAGCTACATACGGGCAGGTACACAGAGCCTCGGGGCAGTTGGGCGGATAACGCAGGCAATTGGTCTGACACCAGCTCTGCATTCCTGGTATCATGCGGAACCCATCCGAAGGCACACACACTTGATCCCTGCAATCATTTACAAAACCGTATAGGTCTCAAGACCCTGACAAATCTCGAATTTCCTAAGGCACCCATGCGTAAATCTTAATAAATAATAATATTTACATTATTTACATCATTACTAGATATGCAACTGAGTAGAGTCGCTATATTTTCCGGCTTGTGCGGACTCCTTTTCAGGGTCTCTTCTCCTTGAGAATGGGTAAAAGTTATGCCCCGATAAGTACTCCTCCCTGTTGGCTTATTAGTAAACAATTCGACAAAATTTCTAGATACAACGTCAACAAGATTGAAAAACATTCATCACTTTTGAATCTCATTAGCTAGATCCTTTTATAACAGATTCAGTCTATGTGAAGTGCCCGTTGGCAAACATTACAAAATTTTGACAAAGCGATAGCAGTGATCAAGAAGATTTCATTTTCAAAATAGGTTACACTCATATTCGACAACACTGATGAAGTTCTTATTGACAAATATTGCCAAATTTTAAGGTGACGAGATCAATAATCGGAACTATTCCAAATTTTGAGATCCATTCCAAATAACCTACGATTAATTTTTCAAAATGCATATAAATAAATGAACAACATACTATACTATATAATTGTGTTATTTACGACATCTAATAGTTTAACACAACTTAACGCTAATTTTTTAAGTACAAATATATAAGATATCCAATAATTAGTCACAATCATTGTATATACACAAATCTACACATTGCCCCATCCGTTTATAACATAAGCACCCCATAATTACACTACTTCCGCATCTACTACTGCAGATCCATTGCTCCTGCATCGGGAAATACCTACCTACTAGAAAATGCATTAATTAACATTCAAGGTGTTAATTTAACGACTTACATTTTACAAACTATCATAAAGAAATTATATTCACACTATACACAAAAATATTTATACAAAATAAATTTTAAAATACAAACGGGTCAGTTACATTGTTAGTAACAAAACTTACGAAACAAGAGAACAACAACTATGAACATTGTGAGTTTAATAAAGAATGAAGATTAAGGAATTATTCACAACATAGATACCGGGATCCGATTGGGGTAGGAAGGTATACCGTCACCTCCGTACCGAATACGGTCATTCCGAGACAAAAACAAAATACCTAATGATTTTCGGACTTAAGACCTCCTCTGTTTCTGATATATCATTGCTGAAAGAAAATGTGATGCATGAAACAGGGCATGATGTTTATAATAATGATAGTAAATAAATAAAACACATATCAATTATGTATACACATATTTTATGTTTTACCTAATCACTCGCAACGCTTCCTTTTCGATATCCGTTAGGAATTTTCTGAAAATATTAAGTAATAAATACTATATTACATAGAACAGGATATTACATAAATAATTATAACTAACTATATTTTATATGTAAGCGTATAACACACACTGGCCGTGTGTAGACTTGAAAATGTATACCGATATGCATAAAATATACAGTGGAATAAATACTATACATCGTGATAATATTGATGCTGATCGATGAGCTAGAACAGTGAAAACAAACATAAAAATAAGTGAACATAATTACATCCAACACAAACATATGAACATTTACAAAGAAGCATTCAAACACACAACATGGATATAGACACAGTTATAACAAAAGTAAATTTGCAATGTTTAACGCACCAACACATTGTTCCAAAAAAGGAAACTATTGAACAGGTAATGCGAATAAATAGAGCAAAGGTTCCAAATAAAAATGTTCTAGGCAGTAGTTTAAAATGTTATAAAAGAATAGCGTTCGAAAGGAATTTTATTTAAGAGTTTCATACCTGACCACGAGGGGGAACACATTCTGAGGCATGTTGTAATCCCGATAGTATAACAGGAAGGGATTGTCCTTGCGAAGATTGCCAGCAAACGCTGGTGGAATACCACCGGTGCTGGTGACTACGCTCACGTCTGCGCAGTTTCTGAATGTCTCTGATCGGCCACAGCCCACGGCTTCTGTACCGTTTGGACATATTCCCCACATATTGCCTAAAGGTAAAATAATAGTTTTTAAAGAAATAAATAGCTGACAAAAGAACACACCAATATTGATCTGAAGGCCCCCTATATATCCTTAATAACAAACGGTTTGCCATGCGGTGTGGGTTAGAACTATTTTCGTCAGTTTTCTTCAAATCTACCTCAGGAAACAAGATCTTACTAAATGAGGTGTTAAAGTTAGTTCTGTTCTAGTTTTCTATTATAACCTATCTACAAGTCACAATAAAACTCGCATTATACTTCGTCATCTCCTTATTTTAAGTTGTCCGTAAAATACGAATGTCTAAATACCTGTATAATATGTCCACTGCAATACACATTGGGTACAAGTGACATAAGGTGGAAGTCGAACTCTGTACCTAAAGATTTCTTTCTTGGCTGTGTCCAGAGGAATAAGGAATTTTTCTCCTCTAGTCCCAGATATATATAAGGGATACCTGAAAAAAAAAACAACATTTCAGATGTGTTATTACATCTGTATTGCGTGGTTAACAAGAATATATATAGAGAGGTATATGCGTATATTTCAAATACAGTATAAACGATAGCAATGTAGACACGTAACAAAAACATTGATTACCTGTCAAAGCATTCCTGGGTGGCTTCTTGCCGGAGGTTGTTGTTGGGACAGAGCTTCATAACAAAAGTCCCCAAATGGTTGGCTGTAAGTTCTATCTCTACTTCAATCTCCTGCAACATTTTTTTTTATTATCGTGGCGTAGAAATACTATCCGCACTTACAAATAGACGATAAGTACATTGACTTAATCACAACATTGAAAATTTTTCAACTTTTGTAAATTCAATCCCTTTTTACATATATTACACACAATTAACACATTATGAATAGAACAAACATACCTAGATACATATATAAAAGACCCGATCTAAAATTGAAACTAGGACCCGTTGTTCAAAAAGCAAGGTGGTTATCATTAACAATTATGTAATGAAACTTAATTTTTTTATTTAAAACTCTACAAGGCAACAGTAGTTTTTAGTCGTATAATTTAACGGAAGTAAGTTGGACGAATAAAGAATGGTAGAGAACCTGTCCAACACTGTAATGTCTGGTGATGATTCCCTTGCCGTACATGCCGCCAGCCTCGTGCGGCCGCGGCTCGGCGAGGTGGTCCGCGTCGCCGCACACGCCGCAACGCCCCGAGTTCTGCTCCCACTGGACTGAACACACGCTCTATTACTATTGCTTCATGATACAAAAATGACTTCAGAAATTATTTATACAGTGGATGTTTCCTCAGTATCTAGCATAGCGTCTTTTTTCAAGTAAATTTTTAATTGTCGCCTACGAGTACGTATAGAAACACTTCAGTACAAATTTTCATAGTTCTAGGCTCACCGGTTTAGGCTCTTATTAGGTTGTTTAACTGTTACTCAATATAAGTTTTATTTAATAACCTACATATGAATAAAAATATTCAGTTCGCAATGCAACGTCCTGCAATACATTTTATCGAGACATAAGCACATCGGTAAACCCGTGATACATATTGATATCGATATAATACTTAACGTTCAAAACACTTTAAAAAATATCAACAAAAGCTTATAAAATTTATTTGGTTTTGGTTGACAAATACTTAAATAAATAGATATAAGGAGTGTCATCGACCTAATGAATATTTTGGCGCGTTATAATATTCACGTAGCCTCACGTCATTAGTTTAATCAATGACCCAAAAAATGTTTACCGAGTACTTCGAATGCAAGGATTCGTCGCGGGTTATTCAAACGGCTGCCAAGTCTGAGCGCCGTTTTAAATATCTACATTGGCTGCTGTGCACTTGAAATTTAAAACAAGTCTTTGTAGTAATTTACAACTGCTCAGAGCTGACAGTTTTGTAACCGGGAGACAGCTGAACTAAGAAACGTTTCGTTTCATTTGACAATGACAATGACGCCTGAAAATAATAGAGTGTACAACTCGGAAAACCAGTTGCAACGGGATTAGAAACATACTTTGTAATTGTATTTATATTGGTTTAAAAGATTTGCGAAAGATTTTGAAGAGTATATTTAATTTGCTGCCCTTCCTTCTGAATGATAAGTCACGTGTCGTTGTGCGTTTACAATATACATAACTGTTTAAATTATTTTAAATTTAAAAGAAATCGCCGTGATACTGACCGGCATATCCTCCACAAAACAGCTCGTTGTCGTTATAGTTTACTGGGTTGGGAAATCCGAATCGCCACATGGAGTTCCTCGCTGGTGGGTCCATTAGTCTACCGTGACCCTCTGCTCCACGACGGGCGCTGCCTAACATCTGGAATTGAGCATGAGAGACAACTGGTTAACTGAGGAAGTAACTTGCTCGTTTTAATATTGTCTTGAATAAAATCATAAAATCAATACCGTTACACTTCCTATGTATAAATACACGAGTGAGTTAATTGGGTACCTCTTTTACCTCTTATGCTTAACACTTAAGTAGTTTTTATTGAACATCAAACACTGAGGATCCTTCAACGTCCGTTCACCTCCGACGCAAATAACACAAGTTTAGCACGAGCCACAGACTACGCACCTGCAATAGGAAGATCCAGTATGTCAGGAACGATGCTCCTTCACGGCGATACCTCTTGATCTCCATCTGCAAAAAAAAATACGTGTCTTTATCATTTAAAAATTAATCTATAGCTTCCATTACTCTATTGGCATTTGAAGCTCCATGTCGGAACATGAAATTTTCCCAAGATGGACTTTCTCACCTGTTAAAGGCCAGCTAGTATTTAGGTTAATGACTTCCAGGGTAAATGGCAAAAGAAATTTTAATTGAACCCACTCATTTTGAAACACCATTTGCGCGTAAAGCCGTTTCTGAGATTAGCGCGAACAAACAAATGCACAGACGAACAGAAAAAAAATTGAACACTAATTGAAAAATTTGCCACAATAAATGCCACTAATAATAATTGACACAATAAAGGCCACTAATAATAGTTTCTATCATCTATCGTTCATGTAAAGAAAACGATCGAATTTTGTTTCGAATTTTATTTTATGTCATGTCTTCAGTTGTGTAATCTCTTAGTCACAGATACTTCACGGCAATCGGTAAAGTCAATTTCAAGAATCATTTGCATATAATGGTAAACAAAAAGTCATTCCAAGGACTTAATAAAATGTCTGCCACGAACCGTATTCTTCCAACAAAGTGATTTATGTATCAGCAGGGGAATCGAATCAGTATGAGTAATCCGTTTACGGGTACACCCATTTGGTGACGTGATTTCGAATGAGTCACTTACAACACCCTTACTTTTCCCTGATAAGCGAGCTTTCGACAGCTCCTAAGTTCGAGTCCTTGCTTTTAGCACGATATACATATATAGAAAATATATATATGACTGCTTCAGCTCACACACATCCCCGCATTAGGATTCCATGTATCTCAATTGGAATGCATATAGACACACAAACTACACAAACAATTTGTGACATAAACGCCTGCGCCGCGACTGGAGCCAGGACCGTTCATCGATAGACAGGGCCTCTAAGATCAATATCATCAGATCTATCGGGTCGCTAAAAGTAAAAATATATATATATATTTATTGTACTTAATAGCGTAGTCTTAAGAATATCAATATATCTGGTAAGTGTAAATGTCATATTGGTTTGGTTATTTGGTTAACATATTACAGTAATCATTGACTTCACTAGTGACGTGAGAAACTACGCTAGTATTATCTATTCACGCAAACACCACATACCAATAGTTCTATAGCTGGGACGTTATGGATCTCCGTAACTGTTAATGACGTGCGTGACGCGCTTAAAAGGGTTCTGTAGTTAAGCTATTCAACATTATATATTTTGCTTTAAAAAAAAAAAAGAATAACTACTATTCTGCAATTTCAATACCTGTAGCGCCATCTATTGTTACCTTGTAGAACCAATAAATGGTGGAGATTGGTAATGGAAGGTAGATTAATATTTTTTGTACATCATCCACCTTCAATTCCTGACAACGGTTGAGACCTTTTTCCGCGCGCAAGCAACGAACAACGTTTTTCTCATTGCCTTCCATTACCATCTCACCTTACCAACGAATCTTGAAGTTTTCCTCATTTTCACTCGACCTGTCGCTTACAGTAACAGTAACCGAATCTCTCGGATATCCGAAATTAAAAATATAACCGATACCGAATCCGATTATAAAGTTTCGAATACTATCGGATAGAGGTATAGTGTAAATGAAACATTATGACAGATTTGCACTCTCTAAGCGGATACACTAGACGTGCCGCTTTCGTCTTTAGACGTTTTTATTAGTTGATATTTAAGGTAAAGAAATAATTAAATATGCGTAACCGAAACCGGTAAAATAGTATTCATATATCCGTATCCACATTCAGATCCGAAATTTTTATCCATAACATCCCTATTCTACAGTTATCTAGCCTGGGTAGTAGATAATGCTAATTCACAGAACGAACGGATGTGGATAAATACGGTTGATTATATTTTCCGAACTTCATATCACAGAGGACGTGATTTTTCCCCTTTATCTACTAGAATATTATTCTAATGAGGACAATAAAGAAGGTTGATTTTAGGTAGGCGTCATTGACTTGGTTTACTGTAACAGGTTAGGTTAGAATTAGTTGTTATTATGATAAGATGGTACGTTAAAAGATAACAAAGGTTTGACGAAACGAATATTTTAAATAATTGACCTCAATTGGTCATGTTGTCAGACATCAACGAATATAAGTTTTATATCAGAACATAAAACAAAGTGTCTGCCTCTCTGTCTAAACGCGATGATCTCAAAAACTAATGCACTGATTTTCATGCAATGATTACCAATAGATAAAATATTCATGAGGAAGGTTTTTGTGAATGGGATAAACATAAATAAAATTGTTTTGTGAATGGGATAAACATAAAAAAAACATTGTATTTGTTGTGTAGATTTGATTTGACGACCCCTTGGCCCAGTTGGTAGTGACCCTGCCTGCCGATCGCGGGGTCCCGGGTTCGATTCCCGGTCGGGGCAGACATTTATGTGACAGATAAATGTTTGTTCTTGGCTCATGGGTGTTTGTGGTGTCATATTTGTGTATGTCCATACCACCCGCAACATAGGGAATCATTTTTTCCGAAATCAAACGAGAACAGATTACGTGTTTAAAGATAAAAATATGCATTATTCGACGACGGCCTATATCGATCGTAAGCAATCAACTGTGCTAAACTATTGCAAATGCGTTCAGTAGTACGATGTGTAATTCTAAGTGGCAAAATATCTTAAGCGCTTCCATGCTTCAAAAAACACGTCAAGCCATGTGGGATAAGCGTAGCACGATACAAATTCTTGACCCATGTCAGAAGACAACATAAAAATTTCCAACGCTTCCTGTAACTAATGTACACCGATTCGCTCTGGAGTAGCATAGTGAAGTACACACGAGACATCGATCGTCAGGAGTCATCCGTGTTATATTAATCGAGATATCGATGCGCTAAGATATAAGTCAAACATAAATTGAGTGTGTCGTGAGATTATATTAATGATAATGTCGTCATTACCATTAAGATGTCACCTGCGCGAACGCGCATATTCATCACTCTATATATTCCAAGTTCATGTTTCGGCAACTAAAAGGCGTGTTAATAACCTTAATAATACCGTTTTAAACATCTTAACTGTTAACTGACCGGCAATTAAAAATACCGGAAAACTGAAGGAGGTTAATGGCTATTCCTCTAAAAGTCACATAATAGATTAATGACATTTACAATTACTCACGTTTATTTTTGTCGAATTTGCAGCCTTTTTCGTACCGTTCATCTATTACCCCGAATATAAGTACATTGCATGTGCATGCACCTAACATATATATTGACATACAATTTATACGAACTTTTTTTTTATAACCTAGTATTTTTATTTCAATTTATGAAATATACAATTAAAGTACTCTTTCATTCCTTAAACTTAAAAAAAAAAACAAAAAACAATTAATGACAATGAACACTGTTTAATGACGCTGTTTAAAAAAAAAAATTAAAAAACAAAAGAATGGCACTTATCTTAATCATTCGCGAGAGTCACCGCCCATTTAACACTCTGTACCTTTCATCATAAAAACCTTATCTTTACGATCAAAAGAAACAATCTGGGCATTGTGATTCGAAGTTAACATTATAATAAAAGATGTTTGTGTACTTACTTATAAGTCATTGAGAATGAAAAGTGCGTATCATGAGCGTTTGTGTTGAACAGATCAATGAACAACGATGAAATAAGGCCATTATGTTGTCGGAGTATCATTGGGAGACAGATTCGCAGAGTTCGTCATCACGAAATCGTTTGTTGGAGCACGGGTGACGGGTAAATAAATGCTGGATGCGATCAACTAATTATTTATTTCCACTATTAATTGATTGTATACGACCGTCCAGGTACATTTGTAAATAAACCATATTATGTAATTGTTAATCGAAATAAGTGATTGCTTATCAATTTTTTTTACAACACGTAAAAAGATATTTTCTTAGAAAATGGAATAAAAATGAAGAATACAATTCAATAAGAACATTAAATAATAATAACTGCCGTATTATAATTTCGTGTGTTGTAGGTGGCATTGACAAAAACACTTAGATATTAACATCCACGACTCGAGAACAAAAAAATATCTATCACGTAAATGCCCTGGCCGGGATAGAACCCTTGCCAACTCGGCAGCCAAAGTCACTACCGACTAAGCTACGAGATGGTCTATATAATATAATAGGAAAGCCTCATCCAATTTATTATTTATAAACATACAAATTTATATTTACGACGATGCCTCTGTAGCCCGATTTCCTGACGAGCTAAGACCGCTCTTCTTGTTCAGGACGGATAAAATAAATTTTATGAATTAGTTAGTTGAATGGACTCAATTGTCTCGTCCTTTGTTTGACCACAACATGGCTGGATTAAATCTTAAAAGCCCAACTGTAACAAATTACATCGACAATCAGTTGTGCATTTACTGACAAATAATTCCAATCTAAACGGGGCGCCTTTCATCAGATTGCTTTTGTTGATATTCCTTTTCATTTTATTTTAATATTTTCTTAATGTGTTAGATAAATCAACATCTCATTTAGATATTTTTTGTTAGTTCTGCATAATAAATGACCGAATTAACATTTCCATACAAGGAACAGGCCAAGTTATATAAATATGATATAGAAAAATTTTCGTTACCCTGGCGCGTGCTGTTTTCCTTTTCTGCTCCACCGGTTTATTTAGAAGTATAATTGCTAAATTTTCAAATACAAAATATTTAGAATAATTATTACGTTGGTACTGAATAAATGTTGCTTGAAAAGCTTGTTAATTCATAGTTTGATATAGTGGAAATTTTTACTTATCTATATCTATAGCGTATCCATCAATCTATATCTAGTCTAGAACAGCCAGGAATTTAGTCTCTTTTCGATTATATAATCTATAAAACATATAATTGAGTTGAATTAATACCGTATAGAAATATACCATTCAAAATAAGATATAATAAAAGACAAATGAATTAGTTATTAAAACGTCGATTTCTTTAATTTACTCATCTACCATTTACACATATTTATGAAAAGTTCTCCGTGAAATTAACGAGCTCAGAATTCCCAACCCGATCTCGTGGCACGTACAAAACGACATTAATTTGGTCGGCCCTTTACCGCACAGCTCGGTTAAATAGCTTTTTAATAAAGAATACTGGCCGGACATTCTTTACATTAACCGTGTCAATTATACATTATATCTAAAAAGTTGTTTTTCGAACAGACCAGACGGGAGTTTATGTTGCCCCACGTGAGTGTATTACATACATATATCTGTAAGTCGTATTTGCTAGTTTTGTGTGTCTGTTGCTACGATCAATTTTTAGACCACTTAAAAGTGCTGAGTAGTTGAATATTTATTAACGGATTTAATTAAATCAAAGAAAAATTTAATACAGCATTTGTTTATGTTGCTTGGGTATGCTCCAAATTTCAGATAAAATAAAGCTGTAATTATATTTATCAAAAAAGTTAATATTTTGTTATATTTCATTATTGTCATACTTATTCTGAATAACAACAACATACAGAAAATGCATCAAAACTTTTATTGACAACACGCCGACATATCCATATTAGGTAAACAAACATTCAATAGTTATTAACATTATTGATGGATGACTGCATTAAACAGCCCATTTTTTATCAGAAAACATCGTCCATTATTTATGTTTAAGTATAAACAAGATTTTTGATAAACGGGGAGCGAATAAACGAGTTACAAGTCTACCCGTCATTAATCATTGTACATTTAAAAAGAGATTTCATTTACCTAAATTGACAACTATTCAATAATTTGCAAAACAAATTAAAGTCACGGGGTCAGTACTTAATTGTTTTGATTTTTTCTTAGTTAACATTCCATTAGTAGATATAATGTATGTATATACCTAAATATACCTATATGTTGATCTCAGCGATCAGAAATATTTACTGTCTATAGAAAACAAATGAATCCAAGTGCAGGAAGTGCATTTATTTACAAGGATTTGTAAAATGTAATCATTAAAAATAAGTTACGGATAAGTAAAAAAATTTCTTTCGTTTCGTTTATTTGCTTCCTTCTGCTCTGCTTCTGTTGCTTTGCGTCGATGACGCGACCAGTATCATGGATGTCCACTGGTGATTGTATGTAGCTAGCAACAGATGGCTCGTCTACATGTTTACCGTTCTCATTGTTCATGGCATTGCCGTTTTCCTCACAGCCAAAACACCCTTACATTGATTATTTATTGCGAATCAATTCGTGATTTTTAACTTGATCAAAACAAGAGCTTAAATTTGTATCAAGTTATTAAATATGTATTATGGAACATAATTTAATCCATCGTCCAAAATACGATTGTCGGCCTCACACGCGACAGTTGATGGACACATTAATTTCTCTTTGTTGACATCAGCCTCGAGCTCGCATTGTTTCAAAATGTTATAAGTTCTGTTAATATTTAACTTAATTTATCCATCAAAAGTATCGGAAATTGCCTATTATTATTCCTTTCCCATGTATAATTGTCGAGCGTACAAACAACTAAGTACTGGCCACTGAAGATCACAAACATCTGTAACCAGTTTTCCAGTCGTCTTAAATTCGATCTTAAATTATAGTTTCCCGATAACCCCCGAGAACTGTTCCGTCCACAGTATTCTTTACTCCCGAAAATAATTCCTTCATTCCATGGCCTCACATCTATACTATATTGAAAAGTAAAGATGATTTTAAGATTAACAGGTACTCACAATTTTCGTGTTTTTTTATAATGTCGACAAGTTTAAAATTTTGTTAAAGATAATTAGAAAAAAATATTTCGAAATTAAAATATTTTTTACTTCTTTTCGGTTTTCAAAACGGTTTCTCATGGCAACACTCATGAAGCAACGTGCCATAACAATAAATATGTTACATGATATAAGTAGACAGAACAGACGAACAGTTTTTTTTTCGCCATCAATCTAATACAATTGATACGAATTGATCCCGGACTGCAAAATAACTAAACATACGCGAACAAAGTTATAATTGTATATATACGCTCTTAATAGAGAAGCACGGCAAAGGTCCGTAACCACTGCAATTTTATCTTACAAACATGTACAAACATATTTTCACCTGATACTCCGAAATATATACCAAGTGGCAGTTTTAACATAAATTAATTATCTGTCTATAGGGTTGATTTGCTTGCGCCTGACCAGTCTCTTAATTAATACAAAAACCATGACAGGTGTATCGGTACCCTTAGGATAAAATTATAAAAAGTACATACATAATGTAAATATGAATCGTTGCTATTTGGCGGTTGGTCGCTGTACAGCATGCCAGCATCCAAGTGTCCAACTCGCTCCGTACAGGTTCTGGTCAGTCGATACACATAACGAGCCGAGTTTATGTCCTATTTGCCGCGTCCTGCCCTTGACATTCGAGCGACATTGAGATCGGGGGCTCGTCCCGTGTGCGTAGAGTTAACGTTGAGTAGAAATTCTCGAATTAACATAAGCTTAAATTTATTATGTTGTTGTTGCAACCTATACTTCACAGCAAGTAAGCCCCTCGCTTCAGTATCAAACTGTACTCATACCAAAACATTGTCTTTCACCATTGTCAGGCACTTCATGTTTAACCCATTTCATTCTTTAAGGTATCGGTTTACAAAGTCCTTAAAACGATAAACATTATTTATTGTAATAACTAAATGTAACAATTACTTTTGTAATATTTAAGTTATCTTTTTTTGGATGGTATTTTACAGCTTGTAAAAACAGGCTGTAAATACGTCGCCTTCCCTCCCTATACTCGTATCATACACATAATCTGGTGTGTAATCGTATTATGTCTAGCCCTTCAATCCAACCCAATGAACCTTCAATATTGCACTTATATTCTTAAACTTTTTCGAATATGATAAAAAAATTCAAAATTGCTTACACCAGCACCAAAACCGTCAATGTAAGTAACGAAATTGGCCATCTATGGTCATACTTCCAAAACAAAAAACTTAAACTGAAGTTGTCGTCCTGCAAGTGTGTTCGTAATTATATAGCTAAGTACTTATTATATAAAAAATGAATGAAACCAGGTGAGTAAGTAATGCAATGTGCATTTCAATTTGTGTCTGATCTACGAGTGTATTATGTATCCAGGCTGGCACGTTCGGGACCGTTAGTGTGCCATAAGGCTATGGTTATAGACAATTTGCATTATTAATTCACCCGATTACCGGATATTTGACTATCAAGACACGTTGGGACCAAAGTATCTAGGCAATAAAACTAGAAACTATTTACTCTTTGACCTCTTTTTTGCGATGACTTTTTTATAACCCTCCAGCTCAGTTGATTAAGAATCTGTAAGTGAAGGGTCCCGAGTTCAAGTTTTGACAGCAGACATTTAGCTGACAAATAGATGTTTGTTCTCGTATATGTTTGTGAATAAAAGAAGTGTGTTACCGCTTACTATTTCGTTAAAGAATGAGCGTTCATCTATTCATTCATCCTCATTGATTCCTATCAGTAACATTCAATAACTATCTAAGTTTATAACAGAAATCAAGTATCCGAGAGATCCAGTTCTTATCGTAAACAGATCCCCCGTTTGCGCGTTTATCCATTATAGATAAATTGACAAAAAATCGATAAATGGTACTTACCTAATCAATATATGTAGTGTTATTCTTAATTTTTCCATAAACATATTCGTATCCATTAGAACGTACCAATTAGTACTCAGTTTACACATCCATTGCAACTAGGTGTTATTTATTTGTTTCATTCAACTCTATCAGTGTTAAAATCTATGGTATCTCGCCGAACACCACTGTTCCTGTCAATATATTGTCGTTACGAATTTTCATAAAATAAATTGGCTACCACACCGTATCGAATGTCGCAGAAAATTAATAAGATAGGTTTCATATAGGTGTACGTATGTACGTAGGTACGCTCGATACTTTGTGGCGGCTGTCAATTTGAAACATAAGTTTGTATAGATAAAACTGATAGCGATAGTGGAGCTAACAAAAACCTGAAAACTTTGCTCGTATTTAAATAACTTCATGTTTATTTATCTTAATGTACATCATGGTCATAATACAAATAATAAACACATTGCATTATGTCTGACAACTGAAAATTCTTAGTTTATAAGTAGGTAATCCAACAAAAATATACTTTTTCATCCCATCTATTCGAAAAGAGGCAAAAGGTTCCTCGATAAGTACGAGGAAAATGGGTTATTCCGGCGCACTTAATAACAGTGACGAAATGACTTTTGAATTTGGAACTCGAAGTACTTATATAAAAAAAATAAAAAGGAAATGTTTTAACGTAATTCGCTTCCATAAAGTCCTGGCCGGTAATAAAAAAATCGCACTTGCCATTGGTTAGCCAAATAAAAATACAGGGGAGTTTCTTATTCGTTTTTCTGTTACTTTTTATTAAAATATTACAGACAATTTTATTAAGTCACCGTTATCTTAACATAATCATCAACCAGACTCTGAAGTTATTACAAATACCCATGTAATAAAAAAATCATCGACATTTTCTGTTCCTAACTACATATGTTTGTAATTTGGTTATGTAAATATAAATATTCTTTTCTACTAAAATAATCTCGTATTTATTTTTCTCATAGAGTGGGATGAAAAGCAGAGCGTGCCACAAGGTACCAAAATTGAAACCTTGAACGACGCTCTTTGAATCTCTCGCTACGCTTAGGATTCTACTCTAAGATAAAATTAATTAAATCCTTCGCTTCACTCTGGATTTAAACAATTGCTCTCGCCCTCAATACATTATTTTGGTCTCTTGTGACACAATCTACTATTGTATTAGTACTTATTAAATATATAGGAACAGTTGGTAGCAATAAATTTCATTCTTTCATTCATTCTAAACTCAAAACTTGTAAAAAGCTTCGGTAGCATGATTAGGGAGCACGCACAGCGCCATCTCTCGTCTAGTAGAAATTCATCACATAGCTGTTCGATCACTAGCTATCAAAACTGGCTATCAACAGAAATCCAGTGCGATTTTATTCGAAACTGCTTTAAAAGTAGTGTGTCGTGCTCTGACTGTCAGGTGGACCAGACCGCAAGGCCGGTACTTCCTGATATCATTAAAATAAGATTGATCTGGAGTATTCTCCTACAATGTACACAATTAAACTGGTTCACGCACGATCTATAAATATGTGTTTAATGCGAATACCGATCAGAACGCCCCGTGTACGCTGTTACTTCCTTATATTTACATTCATAGATTTTTCCAAGAATTATTAGTATTTCATTGTTTTGGCATTCGATACTTGAAGGAGTTCTATAAAAAATAAAGTTATGCGTCCAATAAGTAACTTCCTGAACCATGTAATGCATCATTTTTTGTTTAATTTTGATAACCTTAACATAATTACTATACAAAGTTACAATAGAATAACAAAATTCACACGAAACGCAAATTACTTACGATTAATAATCGCAGCGATAGATGTCACAGCAGTGATCCTTATTTACCGAAAATACGATCGACACGCTGAGAAGAACACCGAAAATAAAGTTTAAAATTAAAGCAATAAATGAATACAAAAATAAGCCTTAACTGCAGGGCATTCACCTTAAGCCACAAAATGAGGCATTTGCACTTTTGTCAGTGCACATCTGCTTGACAACTCGTCTAGGTGTATGTGTGCAGACAATAAAAATTAAAATCACGCTTTGATCCATCAACACTGGTATTATCGCTACATAGGTACTTATTATTTTCATCTCATCGCCCCTCTCGCATGTGCCCACATAATGTGAACAATTGTATTTACATAACAGATGCCATGAGTTCAACGCCTTCGTAAGTTAGACGCAAATTATTCAGATTATTCAAATAGCATTGACTCATCGGACCGAGGCCCTGAACTTGAACGATTGCTCGCAGAGACACGTTTCCATACTAATAGCTTAAATGCGACCAACAAATAACCTTAAGTAATCTAGAACATGTTATTATTCAAGCAAAAGTTGAACTGTTAACAGTTGCGCAATATTATGTATGATAAATAAAATAGTAGACTGGTTACACGAAATCTTAGTAAAATAATAGATTAGTTTACACGAAACAGCAGTACAATAGCAGACTGGTTTACACGAAATCTTAGTAAAATAATAGATTAGTTTACACGAAACAGCAGTACAATAGTAGACTGGTTACACGAAATCTTAGTAAAATAATAGATTAGTTTACACGAAACAGCAGTACAATAGCAGACTGGTTACACGAAATCTTAGTAAAATAATAGATTAGTTTACACGAAACAGCAGTACAATAGTAGACTGGTTACACGAAATCTTAGTAAAATAATAGATTAGTTTACACGAAACAGCAGTACAATGGCAGACTGGTTTACACGAAATCTTAGTAAAATAGTAGATTGGTTTACACGAAATTGTCATGAATCTATACATTAAAATCTTCAGGAATCAATCTAAATTACGAAGAAAAACAAATTAAATATTCTTTAGTACCTAGTACTTAATATTTAGCATTTATTGAATTGTGAGAGACACTATATTTATATTAATCAAACAACAATAATTTAGACGATTCGACATGGCTATTGTAAAGCTATTATTCTACTATTAGTAACTCGGAAAAGGTATTTAATGCCGTATTTTTTCTTTAGATTTTCTACATACCATTGTTATTAACGTATCCTTAAAAACATGTTTTAATCTATGGAAGTTTCGGGTCCAATACAAACATCACTCAAGATATAATGAGGCAATTTACATGCATATATTTTTTTATCATTCTTTCTTTGTGGCTCTTAATTTACATAAAATCTAGTTGTAGAATAAGCATTTTTCAAATATTTGTTATCAACTGAATACAACTTGTTTTAGCCAAGTTTTTATTGACGCACACAACTACGGATGTGTGAAGTAATTAAATCTGTTATAAAATTGCAATTTTTATATACATTATACAATGATTATAATCGAAATATACTAGAATGAACAATGCGAATACCCCTTATACTTTAGGGCTGCGACCAGTAAAAATTCGCTTCCTTCCTTGTAATTAATATTGAGTTTTGTCTTTACCTTTCGTATCTATAAAATGTCATCTATAAATTGTTTAAGACACAGTCGCTATTTCTGGGTTTGATTTACATTTAGCACTTTTAAAGTATGCTATATGGTGTTTTCCATTTGGTTGTGTGTGTAGTCAAATAATTAGTTCCATTTCCACACGGTCGCCTGTTCCACGTTCGAAAAACCTAGGTTCGAAGCCACTGTGTAGATAGATAGATAGATAGTTTTTTTTTTTAATTTATGCGAGTTAACAATTGCATCGGCTAAGGAACATGTTAAAATATGCCGTGTAACTTTCGTCGGATTCCACTGGACAGCTATCAAGACCTTATCACTTCACTAAAATGACGCGAGCGAAGTGTAATTGTTTTAGTCATATTATAATACCTGTACTTTCGTAAACCAGTATAAAATGAAATAAACGCTTCCTTTCTCTTTTCCTTTATAATATGCATGGCACTATGTATTATAAAATAACAGCTTACCTATCGTTTTATAACTATTATCTGCAATAAGCGAATATCTAAGTGAATTGTATGACTTGAACGAAAGTGATTAATTATAAATCCATGCTCTTTAAATTCCATGTAAAAGATAGGACCGAAGATACATCAATACTTGACTTTAACTTTAAGATGAGTTACAAAAAGTAAATATTGAGAGATGGCCAATTTTATAATATGAATTGCAAATAAATCGATAATATAATTAAAAAAAAATTAGCTTCGAACAGTATAACTATGTAGAAAAAAAAAATACCCACAATTCAGAGAGCTGTACATAAAATAGGTCCACTATTAATTATTTTTTAAGTAGGTACATCATTTATTGTATAACAGTAACAAATTCAAATTGTGCAATAAAAAACATATGTATCTCTCTTTATTCAGCAGTAATCGTAATGATAGCTAAGCTCCACATTATTGTGTCCAAAAGCAATCTTAAACTTTGGACTTTATATTCGAAACCATTTATAAAAACGGTACTTCGTGGAACAAATCTGTTAACCCAGCCGGCGGCAGATAACGTCGGGATAATATTTAGCCAACAATTTGTAGCTAATGTTACACACTTACTTATTTTGCATACCAATTTTGGTAATTTTGGGAGTGTTTGTGTAAAAATTTGTTAAAATCTTTTATATTTCACACAACTTATGTAAAAAACGTTTATGGGTATGCGACATAAACATACACAGTCCTAATTAAGGTTGACCAACAGCCCTTCTATATGAATAAATAAAATCGTAATATCTGTCCATGATTATAAATATTTCTGATGAAAACTTTTTTACAGCCTGAAGCTCAGACGAATATACAGACGGGCCATGTGATGGTAAGTGGTCATCATGAGAGCCACCATCGCAAACTCTGGATCTGGAGGAGAGGTTTTTTTACAACTTTTTTGAAAAACTCCATACCAGAGCGGTCCAGGAATGCCGCAGAAGAAAACTCATTTCACAATTTGCATGTGCAAGGCAAAAAGGTCACGAGAACAGGACCGTGAAGGAATGCCACGAATCCTGTCGATGTGGATGGAACTTCATTCTTCGACGAATGGTGCGACCATGGAAAGGTGACATGAGCACCAGGTCAAACATTTCCTCAGAGCGCTCACCTTTGTTATACCGATACAGCAGACAGAGGGAACCTATGTCTCTCTTAGGACTTGAAGGTACAAGTCTGTAAGTGTTTCGAGGGTCGTACCCCTGTCCAAAAGTGAAAGCAGTATTCCATGTGAGGCCTGACATGCGTACTGTTTATACATGTTATTGACATCCACAATGTTTTGACTTTTTTGTCTATCTATATCTGTTTTCTGTCCATTAATCCACTTTTGACCAGTTTTTTTTTAAGAAGTCGGGTTTTTTAAAGATAAAATTTCAGTTATTGAAGAACATAATATTCAAGGAACACAAACTTATCGAGTATACCCGTATAATACTTAAAATGTGATAATTCTGAGAGAACTCTTAAATTCGTAAGCTTACTTCCAATGAATGGACGAATCAAATTCTCATCGATTTTAAGATTATCAAGAGATAAAAACGATGGAGTAACGGAGATTTGGAACTATAACGGCACTCTCCATCTCAGACACAAGGAAATTTTAAAGTTTTTATGTTAATGCATTTTATTTCGTGATTTAATTAAGATAAAATACTTGCACTTATAACCGAACTCAAGAATTATTCTGAAAATAAAATATGGTCCATGTTCTTAAATTTCCGAAGTATTGCGACAGCGAATTACTGACATATAAACTAAAAAATCTAATGCAGAACAACACATCTATTGTTCCTACTACTTGTATAGTATACCTTCATTATACGTTGTCAGTCCTTACAAATCAAAAAACAAGATAATCGATGCTGATATTATTGTAACGGTCTCAATCGCACGGTTAAATAAATCACTGTGACGAGGGACCTTTACATGAAACTAGCGACCCGTGCAGACATCGTCGGGTAAAACAATTATCCGGAAAGGCCACCTTTCGAATGACAAAAGAATTTTTCAAATAGGTGTCGTGGTTCCATAGATTACCTTCCGCATACACACAAACTCACAAAATTCGCACTCTCTTTATAATTTTAGTATATGTAGCAAACCGAAGCAGAAAAACTATACGAAAATAGCACCTGAACCGTTTTTAGACTGGATTATTCCACGTTTTGTGAATTAGAAATACATATATTAATTTATAACGTTTTTTATTTATGGACGGTTTGAAATGAAACAAATTTAAAATATTATGTGATGTTTGACTAGTTAGATAGATAGGGATTAGCGAAATCAGTTAAGCCGTTTCTGAGATTAGCGTGCACAAATGCACAGATAAGCAGACAAAAACACTAAGAACTATTGTTTTGGGTTCTATTTCGTTAATAAAGACCCCTAATAACAGTTTTTCTCATATATCCTTCATGTACACAAAGCGATCACTTAAAATGTTATTATATTATAGCAGCTGTATTCATTTTTCATTGAGGAATAAATGTCAAAGTCGTACTGAGTAGCAGTCTCAAAGGTGGTAATCGATCGATCGATTAATCATTCGAGCAGTCAGGCAGTCGATGGTGATTTGAAGGGCACCCCATAACAAAACATTTCAATACATTTTTCATTAAACACGTTTTAGTCTTATCCAGTCAATATACGATTGAATCCGGTATTCTACGTTAATTTTTTGAAGTTATTTTCAGGTTAGTATTCAACAATATACATACTTAATTAGGTGAAATTACAGAAATTTTCATGTACTCGGCACGCAGTGGAATGTCTTCCCTGAATGGTAATAATTAAACAATATTCAATAGGCTTTCCCTATGGTAACGACTGCCTAGTGTTGCGAATGTTGGTCTCACACAGGAAACTTTGCAGAGTAGAATATTGACCCTGTACCCCAGTACGTAACGACGGGAGGGAAAATTCTCGGACATATGTACACATATTTCTGGACGAGCATAAGACAGAAAAACTTAACGCTTACAGTGGTTGTTTATGATCTCTGATTTATATGTTTACGCCACGTGACCCATGAAAAACTTAATATTGCGTTAATTAAATAATTGATACAGAATCCTAGCGTCATTCTGTGCGTGTGTGAATTTTTACCATACCTTGGATGCAATTTGAGCGTCTGTCTAAACATTTTTGGGACTTGGTACATTTTGTGTATAAATTGTTATCATGCCCTATTTTCTACATATATACTAGAATTTATATTATCTAACTTATGAACTAATGTTTCATGTGGGGACGAAGTAAGAATACAAGTATTCCTCATGGGAAGTTGTACCTACTAGCAGCGTGCCATGAAAGGCGACAAATTCCAGCACAATTACCATGCACTAAGGTAGGCCAGACGAAGCAGTACTCTGGTAAAAGGTAAAAGGTAAAAGGGCTCGTTCTGGCGATACCTATGGAATCAAAAATCCTAGTTAGCAGAACTACTGCTCACTGCCGAAAAGAGTTGATGCCGGTCATAAAAAAACCCTTGCCAAATCATTAGTACGTCTTAAGGTATGTATCGAAATGAGAGTGATAGGGTTAGGGCGTTCACCGGAGGCGACGAGCAGTTGCAGCAACCGGCGGCTGTTTCGTTATGAAAATGCTATGGATGAAAGGAATAGACATACTGCGCCAACCCAGATAATATGATAAGGTAAGGCAGATAATGATGATAATACTCTAACTTGTTAGATTTCGACTTGACGGGTTTTTTAGTATTAACAAAATTTTAGTACTAAAATGCGACTTAAAAAATACAATTGTTTTTTCTTCAATGGTTTATTAAAAAATTCGTGATAAAGGTTTGATAGCAGATTACTATTGAACTGAACTCAGTTTCACAAGCCGATGAACACAATTAACCTTTCCATTCTCATAAGAGGATTTATAAAACGTGGATGCGTGGGATGCAAGGAGCTATTTAGAAATATTGTATTGGATAGTGACATTGACATTTATGAGTTATCTATATACATGAAATAAAATTCTAACTGATCGATTTTTGTACATAAAGGATATATGATAAAAAAAACTACTCTTAGGGGTCTGTATTTGCGCAATAGAATCCCAAACAATAGTTGTTAGAATTTTCTGTGCGTTTGTGCGCGCTAATCTCAGAAACGGCTTAACCGATTTCGGTATGGTTTTCATTAATGGACTGCAGTAAGCATCACATAATATTTAAAGTTCATTTCCTTCCGATCCGTCCATAAAAAACGTAAAAGTAATAAACGAATATTGTAATTTTTAATTCACAGAACGAGAAAAACCCAGTCCTAAAAATTGTGTTAGTATTAGATAAAAATTTTGGAGTTGATGTTTAGTAACATTTATTTTCTGATACCTATTTGATTAAACCTATAAAGTTTGAACCCGTTTTACTGTAACGTATATTTTGGTGAAATATTGCTTGTTACTTACTGTTTTAAGAAGAAGAATTTACCGAATCTTAATCCGTTACGATTCGAAACGTACCAGCTGTACCACGCTTGTACGCACAAATATGTTGTAAATATACATATTTAAATTTAGCCGTGGGGAAACTTTAGTTTAAATAAAATTAAAATGTTTTTTGAAAATCTTAATGTAGGTAATTTTTGCTATCGATACAGAGGTCAAAACATTTTTTTGATTTTTTTTTTATCTGTTAATGTAATCGAATGACAGCTTAAAATTTCAAAGTCGTAACACAGAATAACAATGACTTGTGTTTGGCACATATGACATAATTTGAACCAACGATTGCACCAAATTTCAAAATCAAAATCTAGTGATAGGTGCGACGATACTGTTGGACCCAAAATATATTTCACAATAAGTCGCAACATATTCGTAATAATTTTGATACGATATTCTTAATATTGGAAACTGATACTTTATTTTTATGTCGATATGTATTCATATTTTTTTAGATTCAAGAGAAAAATAGAATCATAAATATCACGAGTCAATGACACGAAAAAAAGGTTGTTGTACATTAGTTTGGTTCTGTAGCATGTAATGGGAGATCGTTAGCATAATTTACACTACAGGTATTAACTTCTCAATACATTATCGAATCAAAATATGAGTACATTATGATATCTAATTTCATTTATCATGAATATATATTACCTGCAACAGTTTTGTTGCGCATAGTAACTCCATGAAAAACTTCCGCGGGATAGATATTTCCATTACAAATATGCAGCTTGGATATTTTACAACTAGTAAACAGAAGCAGATATTTTTCTACGGCAGCGCATTTTTTTACGTATTCTTGTTTTTTTTTTTATGTTAATATGCGATAAAAGAGCTGATGAGCCACCCCGTGGTAAGTGGTGGCCGTCGCCCGTGGACATCATCAAAGTATCACCGATGCGTTGTCAGCCAAAAAATGAGAAAAAACTAAGAAAGAAAGCACTGGCTGTCAAGCCTCAGCCGGAACACGATGAGTCGTTTGGGTGATAGGTAGCCAGGCGGGCTTCATGGAAAGATAATAATACCAATAATAATAATAAATGACTTAATAATAATAATGATAATATAATCCTTACGAGAAGCCCTACCATCAAGCAATTATTATTAGGTACAAATAAAGTGGATATCTTAAATTTGAAGAATGTGTGTTATTATACTAATTAATTCCGCCATAACATGTACCATCAGGTGGCTGGACCGGTTGCCGAATAGTTACATGAAAAAGTCCCTTATATTCCTTATATCAGAGTGTGACTTTTGTGATCGATATTAAAGAAGTCCATAACTACTGAACAGGAAATACGAATCCTCATTAATTTTTTTATCACACTTCAGTATTATTAATGTACAGGACTTTTTTCCACACACCAAGGGGTGTGAGAACAGGTTTTCTGTTGTGTTTCAAGTTTATAATTGGTTTACAATTTTATTAATTAATTAAATATTTATGCAAATTAATTACTAAAGTTATGTTTAATAATCAGTTGAATAACATTATATATCTTCTTTTCAAGTCTTAAAAATAAAAACACAAGTATTTCAACTATATGATATAATTTAATCAAAATCTGATGGAATTCAACCCATAGACTGACCATTGCAAAACATGAGTCTTGTTGTTATTGAGAAGGCTTGGAGCATACTTCACCATTCAGGGCCAGTATGGATAGGATTAGGAAGAGCATGGGTCAATGACTAAAACGAATATTTATTTTTAAAGTTCTTAAGCCGCTCAAAGGTCTCCCATTTTGCTGATGTCTGCGAATTAATAATAACTTAACGTGCTTCTAAACAATATAAGGTGATGTTGGTCAAGTTATTCGGTTAATCTCAACTATTTCATTGTCTAATGTTAGCATTGACTAAGTCAGACCAAAGCAACAGTCAAATATACAAGACGGAAGTTACCGCTATTTTAATTAATTATTAAAGTCAGTTAAAAGCGCGGGAATTGGAATCCGGAATACATAGAAGTTTTCAAGTACAATATTTTCAAAGAGCGTGTCATAACAGACATAAAAACTCATACCGAATTCAATGTGCGATCGTTGTTTGTCTGTGAATGCAAATCAAACATTCAGTCACTCGTCGTGACTTGTCATGAATCACTTCACCTCACGCGACATATTGCTCTGCATCATATTGCAAGGAGCGCGTGACCGACGCATTACACACTTATGTGACACTTAAAAGTTTATTTGTGAAATGTCACTTTCATTAAATGACTAATACAACGTTTATAAAAACCACTTAGTGTTCCGATAATTGCAATCATTAGTCTATAATCCCTTTTTTATTGATGGTATATCACGACGTTTTAAATCGTATTTCAGCTTAAATCTCACGAAGCATAAAAGCGCCTTAAGTACAGTTATGGATTGGTTCGAAACTCGACTCGGTAGTGGAAGCAAGAAATGACATACAAAGTAAGTAAGTACTCGTAAGTAAGTACATTTATAAAATACCTAAATATTTATAAATGAAATTGTTGTTTATAAAAAATATACACGGAATCGCAAATACAAAGCGAAGCTAAATAAAAGAAACAGAAATGCAAATAAAACCAACATGACGGACCTATTCAACGGCCGCCAGCGAAACGCAGCTGTTTGTTAATTTGTAACAAAAAACGCTCGTGTATGGAAAGACGATCGGTGCGGAGACATTCAATGCAATGGTTATTATTTCTTCGCACTTTTGTAATAATTTAGTACCGAAAGCCCCGAAACTTATCGCACAGTATTTAAAGTCAAATAATCCTATACAAACTGACGTGTGACCACTGAACGATAAAGCTTCGGTAACCAGCTAACAAGCCATGGCCGATTTTAAGTATGACTCCGAACCGCCGAGGTTTCAATAACTGTTCTCGAGCTTCACACTAAAGATGTATTTTGAATTGTTCAAGAAATATAAAATAAATAATTATATTGTTTTATTTATTTATTATTGTTATATATTTTCACCTACTCCATAGGTTGACTGGAAGAGAATGCCCAAGAGCATTAAGGGCACCTTTTTGTAATAGCCTAGTCTACGTTCATACAATTCAGTGGAAATAAATCAATCCGTAGTTCTCATGTTTTAAAGCCATCAGCGCCGCTCTGCGTGCAGGTAAAATTAAAAATTGTCTCATTTATGGGACATTTCTCGCCAAACTCTATGACCGCTATGTTAGGTATATTTACAATGAAATTCACTTGATTTCACTGTATTTACGGTCCACTTTTAGAGTGTAACTGATGAAAAACATGTTGTTTTTGTACGTTATATAAAAATATTAGAAAGAGCAAAAAGGAATAAGTCCTAAGTGTTACCATCTGTACTAATATTAAAACTATAACAAGGTTTAATCTTTACATGAAATATTTTTTGGTAATTTTATTGTAGGCTGACTTTGTTATCTATATAGCGATCAAAACCGTTTTTTGGAATTTTTGTTTATCCGTCTGTCTGACCACGTAACACTTAAACCACTGAACAATTAATATACGATAATACTTGGCACTTTAGTTGATTATATTATGGGGCATAATCTAGCATAATTTATCTTCCATCCGGGACATGGATCTGTCCTCGCGAGATAGGCAATAAAAGTTAATGTGGACATTCTGTTTAGAGGGTAGTAAATAAAATTTTGACTGCCGATATAAAATCTCATCCCTATAAACAATATAAGTAATATTTCTAAACGGAAGGCGTAGATTTTCTGAAACGACGCGAGGACAAATGACTGTTTATCACATAATAAGAACATAATATATACGTTTCACTAATTCCGTCGACATAGTAGTGCAATGATCGTATCTTAAATGTTGGCGCGCTTCACTGCTCATTTAGGCAGGCAGCTGGCGTCGTAACCCGATACCAGAGACTGTGAATTACTTTTACTCTCGATTAATTTAAACGGCTTGTCTGCTTTTTACAATTTTGCCATCGTTTTTTGTGAACCAACAATATCGATTTAATTCGTTTTTGTCAATCAGTGAGTTAATATAAGCAATATTAATGCCGTTACCTGAACAAATTTTTTTGATAAAAACATTTCTACGAAAATGCTACCTATATATATATATATATATATAAATATGAATATCCGTAGACTGTTGCTGTTTACCAATTTAGTAAAATAACATCGAAATAGCATCAACCAATATTCGAAAGCAAACAATAGTCTGTGACATAAAATTCAATATAACTCACTTAACTCGTATAATGGATTGTGTTATGCAATTGTCATCATCAACATCTTAGCCGGCCATCGCCCACTGTTAGGCATAGGCCTCCCCCAAGGATCTACACGACAATCGGTCCTGCGCTGCCCACAGCCAGTGGCTACCCGCGACTTCACCAAATCGTCGATCCATCTCGTTAACTCACTGAGTGTCGTCCGGTGTGTGGTCGCCATTCGAGAACCTTTCTTACTATGTGTCCCGCCCACTGCCACTTCAGCTAGACAATCCTGTGTCGGTAAATTTAGTTCGCCTACCGATCTCATCATTTCTGATTCAATCACGTAGGGAAATACCGAGCATTGCTCTCTCCACTGCTCTCTTGTGATTGTCATACTAACTTCCTATTAAATATGAAACAAGGTGGTTTGCTAAAATGCTTGATACATATAGCTATCACGATAAATGTATGTAACCCGAAAAAAAAAACGGATTATTAACAAATTATTTCCTTCTCCTCTTCGCATCATTTCCCCAATGCTGGGGGTCGTGACCTCAAGCACATAATCATTCTTTTAAAATGTTCCTCTATCTTTTCAGGCTCTCCGCAACGGGAGAAGGTAGTGGCCTCCCGGCTCGTTCAGCATCTGGAGGAGGGCTCGGGGCCCGGACTTTCAGAATCCCAGTTCGGGTTCCGAGCACTTCGGTCGACCGTCGACGCCCTCAAACGCCTGCGGGCGGTGACGGCTGAGGTGGAACACGGAAAGGAGGTGGTGGTCGCGGTGTCGTTGGACATCGCGAACGCCTTCAATAGCCTCCCGCACGCGGTGATACGGGAGGCACTAAAATACTTCGGAGTGCCACCGTATCTAAGAAGGCTGTTGGAGGCGTACCTCTCGGATCGAAGGGTAGGCCTCGAGAACCGATCGGGGTCCGTGGAGTGGCGGCAAGTCGGCTGCGGTGTCCCGCAGGGATCCGTTCTGGGTCCAATCCTGTGGGACATCGGGTACGACTGGGTCCTGCGAGGCCGTCTTCTCCCCGGGGTGGGTGTCATCTGCTACGCGAATGACACCCTCGTTTATTCCCGGGGACGAAACTACAAGGAGGCGGCGCGGCTGGCCGAGGTCGGACTTGACCTCGTGATCAGCCGCATAGAGAGTTTAGGGCTTCGTGTCAGGATTGACAAGACCGAAGCCCTGCTCTTCCGCGGGACCGGCCGTAAGGGACCTCCACCGGGGGCTGCCCTTCAAATCGGAGAGGGGAGAGTCAGGATGAGCCCCCAAATAAAATATCTCGGGCTCATCCTGGACGGAGGGTGGACCTTCGGCCCACATTTCGCGATGGTGGGACCGAAGGTCGTGAAGGCAGCGAGTGCGCTGGGCAGACTCCTTCCGAACCTCGGAGGATCTAGCGCCGCCTGCAGGCAGCTGTACTCCGGAGTCTGCCGGAGTATGGCGACGTAAGGTGCCCCGGTTTGGGCGAATCGCCTCACGGCGAAAAATAAGGCTGCGCTGCGCGCTGCGCAGCGAATAATCGCGGTGAGGGTGATTCGGGGGTACCGTACGGTATCGTGGGCTGCAGTTACTGCTCTAGCCGGCGACCCCCCGTGGGAGCTCGTGGCGGAGGTTCTTGCCGAGACCTACTCATACGTCTCGGGTAGGAGGGCTCTTGGTGAGAACCCAACGTTGGACGGGATCCTACGGGTGCGTCGGAAAGGACAGGAAGCGCTAATGCGGAGGTGGGGAGAGGACCTGGTGGTGCAGCCGTATCGCACACGCCGTTACGGCTGCGTTGCGCCCGGTCCTTGAGCGGTGGATGCGCCGAAAACGCAAGCCCCTCACCTTCCGTCTGACGCAGGTTCTCACCGGGCACGGTTGCTTTGGTGACTACCTGTGTCGGACGGCCCAAAGGGAGCCGACGACTGAATGCCACGATTGTGGCGCGGCGGTGGACTCTGCCCAGCACACCCTCGAGGTGTGCCCGAGATGGGCAGCGCTGCGTTGGGATCTGACGATAGTCCTCGGGGGGGACTTGTCGCTTCCGAGCATCATCACCGCGATGCTCGGTGACGACGAGTCCTGGAAGGCGATGGTCTCCTTCTGCGAGACAGTAATGTCCCAGAAGGAGGCCGACGAGCGGGGGAGAGAGGAGGCCGCCGACGTGGCCTCCATCCGCGGGCGACGAATGGGGGTGCGTAGGAGGCGCTACTTAATGTGTCGGGCCGGGATGGGAAGCCGGCCCTGCTAGACACGGCGTCGTTGGGACTGTTCAGAGGTGAGCCGGACAGTCCCCATGGAGGAGAAGTCTGGTCTTTTCGCCGAGCCTAGCCTGTCGCTGGAGGGATCCTGATGCCTGCAGATCCGGGACCCTCCAATTAAAGCGGCTGAAGGCTCCCGCAGGGGCTTAGTACGGTATTGCACTCCCAAAGTGCCGAGTCCGACATAGGTCTAGGACTGCCACCCGGGCGTCCTGGATATCATCCGTAAATGGATTATCCTGCGCCAAAAAAAAAAGGTTCTCCGCAACGTGCACGGTCTCGGCAACGTTCCTGTTGAAGGTGGTGTGGATTTGGTCAGACCAGCGCTAAGGACTACGCCCTCTAGGCCTCTTGCCAGTGGCGGTGATTTTCTGGAGGTCATCACCTGGTTACGGGCTATACATCCAAAAAACTCGAAGATCCTCTGCAGACAGATGTTGGAGAGCCTCGGTTACTTTTCCCTTTTCAGCTCATAGAGAACCGCTTCGTTGATCCAGTACATTGTCCATGAAATGCGTAATACTTTCCGCCAGCACCACATCTCAAAGTCATCGATGTGTTTTCGATCCGCCGCCTTGAGTGTCCATGTCTCTGCACCTTATAAGAGTAACACCAGGCGGTTGAAAAGTACAATTGTTATAACAAATTATTTGCTGCCTATTTATAAGACTGAATTATATTTACTCGTCCCTAAAGCCAAGAAATGGTGTTTCAGTTTAAAGCTGAAAACTTTTGTAATTTTCAATCAACAAAAACCTTTTCTAATACGCCACTCTACCACTATTTAAGATAAATATAAGTATAACTAAAAACCAGACAGTGAAGTTATAATGATATAATTTTCCTATTTAAGTCCAACACTGGTGCAGTCACCGTATACCATATATTCGCATGCATCTACTGTTTCATATACCAGCGTAATTTATTGCTTATGAAGATACACAGCAACCGGTACCTAACACGCGCTTCAGTCGTCAGGTTGATGGAGCATAGACATAAAAAATCTCATTGAATGACAAACTGATATAAATTTGACAGTCGTAATAATTGATAATTGTATTAAATATTAATAATTTACAGTTCAAGCTTAGAAATGCTAGATTGTTACACGCTTTGCGTGTCAAGGATACTCGTATTGATCTGACTAATAATATGAACACGAAATATATTTATTGACATATAAATTATACTAAGAAATTGTGTATTCGTTTCAACAAGCACATGTTAAGTAAAGTCTTGTTAAACTACAGTAACCTTCATGTTGAGAAATATAAAAATAATTTGTTCCCTTTATAATGGCCAAAAATAACAAATAAATTTAACTTGTCAGTGTGACTGTAAGAACTGAGAGTCCTAATGTATTTCTTTATAAGAATTTCTTCTGTTGAGGATCTCAGAATAACGTATTTATATTTGAAGTTTTTTCATAGCCGGAAAGGCAGACAAAAAAACAGACGGGCCACCTGATGGTAAGTGATCACCGTCGCCTATGAATATGTCAATAGCAGAGGAATCACCATTGCAACGCTAGCCCTGAAGGAGAGCTTGATGAAAGAGTGACGTGGTCACAAAGCCGAACGGTTATTCAGAGCATTAATCCTTTAAAAATATAGTATTATATTTATAGAGCAACATATACGTTTTAAATATCCAGTGTTCGTTCTGACGCCTACGGTTTTGATAAATATTTAAGGATACCATTCAACATTTCGAATATGCTACCCACCATAAATTATACCAGTTGATATATGATTAAACTGGACGCAATAATAACTGGCCCATCTTATAAATGTACACAGACGCACAAAAAAGCGAACAAAAATAAAATATTTATTAGGGTCCATATTTTTAAAGGCGTATTATCAGTTTCTGAAGTAATCTACATATGGTAAATTTTTCCTTTTTATCCCCGTACAGGACATTACTAAAGGACAGATAGCAGAGACATTTATTCGACTCAGATTATTGACCCGATCTTCTTCAAACGTAACATCAGAGTTCTTCAAACGTCGTGGACAACGGAACCCTGTAATCATCACTCAAACAGAGATACACTCCAAGTCGCCTTTATTACCTAAGAGAGACTCGAATCCAACATTAGGATTGTTATGAGTTATCCTGATCACCAGTGTAACAGCTCTAATCTCCATATCAATTCAACCCGTTCAAACATCACGTATTTAAACAGTAAAGGAACATATTTTAATTGAAATGAGGCAAAACTTTACTATGACATTTTTGATATTTTCTTTTCTTGTGTAAATAGCCGGCATACGAGCAGACAAGCCACCTGATGATAAGTGGTTGTCGTCGCCTAATGACATTAGTAACACCGAAGCCATCACTGATGCCTTGTCGGCCCAGAAAAAAAGAAAGCAACTCAAGCAGGAGGATAGTAGCTAGCCTGGCGCGGTTACCGGAAATATATTATCACCAGTAATAACGTACGACTTAATAATAATATTGATAATAACCCTACCACAGAGCAGGCCGGCTTGTGTCGCCTGTTACGACACCTTGTTCTGCCAGTATCGGATTTGGGACAGTATTCCAGGCCGCTCCGATACGGTCAATCCCTTCTCCTTATGGAAGGCCATTCCATAATCATTACTCACTTAAAAAAATTAACACATATATATTTGTATGTATAAAATGTATATAGCAACACAGACATTGGAAAGTATTAATTTATTTTTATTTTATTAATAAATTGGTATCAGTATAGTTCAAATATCTCGATGATTATATTCGTAATTGATAAAATCTGACTTCATAATTTGTTATTATAGTGTGCGCGTCGATGTCTTTTCAACGGACAATAAAGACATATTGTGCAGATACTACATTCTTTTCTTTTTTTATATAAATACACGACAAACAAACAGATGGAACACCTGATAGTAAGTCAATAACATTAAAGACATGAACGGCGAATTAAGATAACCTCTGGCATAATTATGTGGAATTCATTTAAGATACTAACTAAGATATTAACGCACGGGTAATACCAAATAAGCTCTTATTGGGAGCTCCAAAAATCACCCCCACTCGCACTTTACTTTATCTAATATATATCTTATGTCAATTTACTCTTTTCTCTAGCAAGTATCACACCAAGTTTCCTCACCACTCAACCCAACTGCCAGCTAAAACTTCCCAGATATTTAAGAAAATTGTTTTGGCCATACTGAGACGGCCTAGAATACTCATCCCAATCCCATGCTTCCAGAACAGGGTGTCGTAAAAGGCGACAGAAGCCAGCCTGCTTGATACTGAATCATTAATATTATAATTGGTATTATTGTCTTGAGTAAGCCGCCAAACGACTCTTCGTGTTCCTGCTGAGGGTTTGAGAGGTAGTGCTCTCTTTCTTACCTTCCTCTCATTTCCTGGCCGACAACGCATTAGTGACACATTTGGCCTTGCCAATGTCCATGGGCTACGATGACCACTTACCATCAGGTGGCGCGTCTGCTCGTTTGTCGACTATTAACATAAAAAATATACATATTTGTATGCACCCTAGAAAAACCGCTTCACTTTAGAATCTAGTTCAAAAGAACTGAAGTAAAACAAATAAAGAAAAATAATTACTAATTGTAGATCGCGTACAATATATGGGCTATTTGAAACTGATGAACAGTACAAAACAGGTAATTCATGTTGATAGCGAGACATAAACACTGTCAATCAGTGAACTATTTTCGGTGCACGACAATATGCTCTTGAGATTGGTATTTTTCAGGTGAACGGTAATCAATATCGACGTCGTCGCTGCCACCTCGACGGTACGACGCCGGCAGCCGGTAATGTCATCGGCCGTGCAATGTTTGGGCCGCGTCCTTACCGCCCTCTAATCGGTTCACTTCACATTCCTGCATGATTTACTTTGGCGAGTGACAGACGAAACTGTACAAATGTCACGAGGACCAGTTAGAACTGGCTCCGCGGCCGTGACATTAGCCGATCGGTTCCGCGAGCTAACACATGCTGTGTAGTACATACACGCTGGCCGGGGACGCGTGTGGGGGCTCCACGCACTGATCTTTGAAATGTGAATATGTTGGATAGGATATATTTACTCGATGCGATCTTATGATGCTGTTCGCGTCATTCTATATGTATTAAGAGATTTCGGAGTGAAAACTAAGGTTGAGATAATGGTTTAAAAAAATAAAAGGCAGATTTCCTGTTGCTGGTGTCTTTGACCATGGCCATGACCACTGGTCATCAGACGGGTTATTTGCTAATGCATCAGCCGATGATTTACATGTAATAATACATATAATATATAACATTCACATTTAATTGGATCGAAATATCGGTAAATATACAAAAATCGTAAGTACATTGAAAAATGTTTTTGTAAATTTTAATGTTAGAGTTTTTTATCGATTTAGAGGTCTAAAAATTTTTTTTTATATATTTATTTCTGTTGCTATATTCAAACTATTGCACAAAATTTGATGATTCTTTACATATTTAAAACTTATAATATAGGTCTATCTATGTGTAGAGTAGGTACATTTTAACATCAAAATCTATAGTCTAGAAGATTCCACAGGCACCGTTATATGCAGTACTGCATCGAAAACGGACGCAGTCACTAAATATACTATAAAGATCGGTAAGTACACGCTACACACGTGCGCGTTCTTTGATAATTTAATGACTAATTCAAAAATAACATTTTTCGTACGCACCATGGAGTTTAATTTATCAATTTTCATCGATACCGTTGGTCCAATTTACCTATAACAGCGTGCTTGACAAGTTTTGTTTTTTATATCGACATTCCGACGAAATTACATGGTCACGGTGAGAATGTTAATGTCCGCGATGTTAGATCTTGTCTATTGACACCGTATTTTTATGTAACTAGTCGACAAATGATCAGACGAGCCTCCTGATGGTAAGTGGACACCTTCGCCCATAGACCTTAGTAATACCAAAGACATCACCGACGCGATGCTGACCGGAATATTTGTATCTGCTAAAGAAAAAACTACCTGGCCACATAAACTATTACACTCTCTTACTTCTTACCACAGATAAGATAAGGTACGTCGTTTTATCAAACAATCTTGTTCACATTCAAAGCCGGTGATTGTAATTCAACTCGTGTTTATACAATGTTGAGATTTATGAATCGGCTGTCTACGCCAATATGTCGTTATTGCACTACAAGTTACGCGAAAATACCGACATTTAATACAAATCACTTTATATGTAAAAGGTATGCACATCGTTTTTTTTAATCAATAACGAGTGTATTGCAAAAGAGATAGAAAAAGTCAACAATGTAGAATTGTCTTATTTAAAAAGTAAAATCTAAGAATAGGTATTAACTGGTCAAAAACACATAAATCTGCCCATTAATATGTCAATCCTTATCATAATATTGTAATTTTTTAACTTATCCTTTGCTGTCATGTCATCGACGATACGATCATATGATAATAATTATCTTTGTATCAATGTTAATAGTAAAGCAAAATAGAGTTATGAGAATTCAGCCACTCTCAGAGCCATCTACATAGGAGAAGAAAAAGAGTACTTAGTTGATGAAACACAACAAAAAATAAGGAAGCAGAACTAACAATTATTTACCTCTAAATATCGTATACCAATCACTGGATGTTAGTATCATATATTAGTCTGTGACTGAATGCAATTAAAAGCGATACATTAAGCCACAAGAAAAGTTACGATGTTCCAGTTCGGTGCCGACATGACGGGAAGCTTGTGTCCGCACAGTGTGAAACGTCAGGCTGGTTGGTATACATTGTCGTTACAAGCTAACACTGATGCACGCGCTTATACAGATTCGAATCGATCAATGATTACATAAGGCGTGGTGTAACTGTTTGTTAAGCAAAATGCGTGCAACATTGCCATAATGAACACTGGCATAGCGGCTGATACAACTAACAAAATTCTCGTTTACTCCGTTTATGTTTAATGTACATGAATAGTACCACGCAATGTGAGCTAAAGACTTATTTTACTGCCTGTATGTTTGGATTTGCAACGGGCGATAATCGTTACATGCCATAAAAGTTTCCATTTCTTCCAGTTAGAATGAATGGGAGTGAGAGAGAAATGATCCCATGCCATGTGATACCGGTCCGGAAAAAAGTTTGTGATGCAGTATATTATGCAAAACGGTACGTTGTTCAACTTATGCCTTGGTTTTGTTATCAGAACCTGCTAATACCTGTGTTAGAACCTGTTATTTCACCTGTACTATATGCAAATGTTGATACATATATTCATCATCACACAAGCTGTACAAGCTGTTATAATGAAAATAATAATACTAAGTTAATTTGATTTTTTGTATACTCGTGTATTGTAAAGGTTTTGGTAGGATATTATTCCTCATATAAAGCAAGTATATTATGATACAAAGGTATACAATATACAAGGAAGAAACTCGATTTGATATATATTTCCTAATTTAATGCGGGCGTTGTGGAAGCCCTGTAAGAAGCTCCTTACACAATTCTGACTTTATTGCACTTCTACGCGATTAATTTAACAATGTTAGATGTGTATTTCTCGGCTTCGCATGCGGCATGCGGAAACTCGAATTTACACTAGTACCGTGTGCCTTGTAGGCTGACAATGAGTCCCTTTCGCTTCCAACTTATGACCTTCAGATCATCAACACAATGCTATTACAGATTTTCGTCCTACTTCGCGACAAAACGTAGTGAACTATCGTTTGTTCGGACAGACACATATACCGGATAAGTCCGAATACATCCGTACAATTCAAGAAGAAGCCGATTAATTTGATAAAAAAAATTTAAAATTTTATTAAAACGTTAAAATTTTAAAGTGTAAATTAATATTACCTACCAGACATAAAGTTTCGTAATAACTTTCCTTCCTCGTCACTCTGTAGAGGAGTTTACAAGGAACACTACTGCCAGGCTGTTGACTCATTGACGTTTAATTGCAAATATTAAATTAGTATTCATTTACTTTGCAAACAAACAAACAAAGGACTTTGCAGTTAACACTCGTAGAGTCTACTACCTTGATGATGCTCTGTTTCGGAGCGAAACACGTGTTGGTATAGAAATAAATATCATCATACATTGTTTGCGGATTGTTGGAAAGTAAATTAATACTAATTTAATACAATGAATTTCCGCAAAGTAACGCCTGATACTATCAACTAATTGCAAATAGTTTGACAAAAGTAAGAAACGGACCATCGTTCCTCATATTTAGGTTATTTCTGCAGCCCATGGATGTATTTATAACCAACTATTCATGAATCCGTTAGTTCTTAGATGAATTACAAAGATGAAATCATTCCGAGCAAAATGCTTGTTTATTACCGGTAATTTACACGTGTATTTCAAAGTTTTTCCACTTACCAATCAAATTAAATTTTTTTCAACATTACATTTAATACAAATTATGTTATAGGTTCAGCGTTCCTTTATGGGGCTTGGAGTTCGTTTTTACAATAAGATTCCTAAGTCGTTACGCGAGTTGCCCATTGGAACTTTTAAGCGTCGCATTAAAACACAACTTATAGGCAAGGGATATTATAGTATAGATGAGTACGTGAATGACAAGGATGCCTGGACAAAACTAGTGTCGAAACCAGTTCCGCACAGGTTTAAACTATTGTTATTACCATATGTTGTTTAAAAGATGTGCTGAGGAAATGCTTTCGCCGTTTCTTCTCCTCATTGTTAAAGCACCTTTTCGAAACGGTGGTAGAAGCAAAAAATGACGTGCATAAGTGTATTTACTGAATACCTATATGATTAAATGGTTTTGAATTTGAATATCCTTCCACACATCCTAATAAAGACGACCAATCGAGCACCAATGCTCCTTCGACTCCGTGTTTTCAAGAAATATGCTGCGCATCGAAACTTAACGTCGCGCGCATCTGCAATTAATCACCGATGCCTTAAAATGCGTCATTTTATTGACTCCTTAACAACTTCTGTTCCACTTGATAAATCATCCGAAAGCCACAATAGTCACGATGTGACACGATTCCCCGCGTGTGTTTAAAACATGAGACCATTTACTGGTATTAATCGATTGTTTCTCTCGTGAATTTCGAGACGCGCTTTGTACTTTGCTTACTATCAATCTTTTTGGTTGTGCTTGTGCGTGCGGTACTAAAAGGCTCATTGGCTCTGCAAATACAATTTTTAATATGTATTATTGTACTTAGTACTGTGTAATATTAACCCCAACGCACAATACTGTCCAGTCCCAATTTAGGAAGGCAACAACCTAAATGTAGTTCGGCTAAACCTTCGTAACTTGGGTTCTCTTTATGATTTGAGAGATAAATTTTAATAGTGTATAGCGTGTATAGCTATAGAAAGCTCCCTATCCTCGGCTGAGAACCAGTGGTTTTATAAATGTATGTACTTAAAAAGAAACAACTAATTAGAAGCATAAATTTAAATTTCTCACTGAATCTATAACATTTATAAACACTTCGCTTTTCAGATCTTAGCAAAATTATAATTAAAAAAATATATCAATTTCGTAAAGCGTAGAAAAAAACTAAAACTTCACAGAAAACTATTCCAAATTTTATAATTATAATTATTTATTATAATAATACGGGCGGTTCTTAACATTTATGGATATAAGTTCAGTAATGAAAACGAATAATTAAGTAATGTAAATTATTTTCCATGGTAAAAGGCAATCATTAAGTTCAGCTGTCAAGACTATGGAATTAAAAAAATATAAAATGCCGTGTTCTGGGAATTCTTGGATATGAAAATTACGTTAGCCTGTATTTTCCTCATTTTTATTTTCATGAGTGCACATAACAATTACTTAAATGGAACATCTGTCAATCAACTGACAATGTTAAGCAGTTTAAAGCCTTGTGTTTGTTTTTCTGTTGTATTGCTATTTTATTAATGATACTGTCAGCTTTAAATTACGACAACTTCCCAGTTTCAAGCATTAATGAGAAGCAATAATTCATTTGCTTTAAAATATGCGTTTTTAATCACTTGATAACCGCTTTTACCCGCATGCCCTCAGCTGGGTTCCAGAACCTTGTATTGTATAAAAGAATCTTGAAATAATTTCTCGCCCAGTTAGAATTAATTAATAATAATAACTGAGTAGTTCGTAGGAAACCTTTTCTCCTTCTGCACTGATAATAGGGCTCCCTTGACGGTATGTTATGTACTCATTCGATATGCGTCTGAAGCCACGTAGAAAAATAGAAGGAGAATTACATCATCACTTAATTTTTTCTCAGTACTAATTCCACCGATATATCCAATTGAATTCATTATTATATTATAGTGCTACTATTCATTTATTCAAAACATTTGCACCATACAAAACTAAAGTAACAAGGCGGAGGATTATGTCAGCTACATAAGCTTTCTCTGCCGGTCAACCTTCGGAGAATCAGAGAAGAAACAATGGCGGTATATTGAGATATAATGCGAAGGAAAATCTATATAATACGAAGTTACAAACTAATATGAATAATACCATATACCTTATCATACCATATACTACATATATATATGTAAAATTTGAAAAATGAATCTGAAGCTTCGCGCCAAAACAGCGCGAATCTATTAGAGACAAAATATAGCCATACGGCCTTCTGGATTATTTTAACATAATATATTACAATTATAAGTCATTACAGAGATCCATGATATTAAGTATATTTTTTGATTTATCTATCTATACATATACTAAAATTCTAACTGGTCGCTTTCTGCACATGAACGATCTTAGAGAAAAACTATTATTAGGGGCCTTTATTAACGCAATAGGACCTGAAAAAAATATTTTTAGAATTATTCTCTGTTTGCCTGTGGGTTTGTGCGGGCTAATCTCAGAAACGGCTGACCCGATTTCGTTATGGTTTTCACTAATGTATTGCAATAAGCATCACTTAAAAGTAAAAGTTAATTTCATTGCAATCCGTCCATATATAAAAAAGCTATTTCTAAGCTTAAGGGGTATTTTCTCTGAAGCGAAGAGAGGGCGCTTTGCAAGTTTCAAATAAACGCGGAATATTGTAGAATGTAATGCAATGATTTTGTCATTCTTTACTTTTATGACTCTTTTATAAACATTGACTTTTAAGGCAGTACCCATTACGAATCATTTTTTATTTATTTATGAATATAAATGCAATGCAAAACGATGCCTATAAAAATATTGGTATGTTATTTTATAATCGATTTAGTAATAATAGACTTTTTAGGTGATGTTAAAAATACACTAAATAAAAATACTTTGTGGAAACACTTCAACACTATAAAAAACTTATCAACGTTGATTGCACTCAAATTATTAATTAATAATAAGAATTTAATAAGCGGGTCACCTGCTACCATCTCGGCAGTCAACGAGTCAAATTTGGCTCTAGTATTACGGGCGTCCACTGACGGCGGTGTCCATTTACCATCGGGTGGTCTCTCCGTACGCCCGTACTCTTTTCACACATAAATCTTATTAAGACGATAAAAGGGGAACGCCCTGATCTGTACCATCGAGGCAAAAAGTAACCGATTGACGATGAGACAATTGAGTAAGGTTCAATGCCCAACGAGACGTTTCATTTACATGTATGTATCTAAAGAGTAAGAGTAATAACGCATAAAATAATGAGAATTAGTTAATTAAAAGTATGATTATTCAAAATGGGAAATAATTCGTTTTTAATTAACAAGTACTTATACTAAGCTGCTGATATCACGCACAAACGGTCAGTAAAGTATAAATTTTTTCCCAATCGAATATCTTTGTTCAAATTTCCATAAAATAGTGCTTGGAAGGGTCATATAATATTAAATATTATATTTACATAACTGATTAATATTGCCACTACAATCTGTCAATTGAGTAGAAGATTAGTGTATTTATTCGCGATTAATTTCCGCATACTCAATATAATTCCATTAAACTTTTTGTAGCTTACGTAATTAGTGTAAACAAGTCCGTTCTTGTTATGTTAGTCCGACACACAAAGTAAATCTAAATCAAATAAGAGATGTTTCGATGTTTCAAAGTGTCAATGCCAAGTGCACAGAATACAGTATACGATAGCAAATAATGTTAACTTGTATTGAAGGCTCGAAAGCTTGGAATAAACGTACACAAATATTGTTCTAAGAATTATGAATGATTTTTTATATTGTTAAAGCTTCGTCTACAAATCGGCGAGTCACTTATATGAGTTCATCGAGTCATTATTCATGGATAACTTGATGTCGTGAACACGTACGTAGACGTGCTACGGTAACATCTGATTATTACATAAAATACATGTGATTATTACATAAAAATATAAATATATCTGTCTCGTAGTTCCCCAGGCACAAATCTTCATTTCGTATTTGCTTCAGTGACATGTGAGTAATATTATTTTCAACAACTCAATTAATGCTACTAAAGTTAACGTATCGCACTTCACTACCGAATCGAACACATCACTGTTATCGAGCTCCGTAACCGTAACTATCGGATGTTCGAAATCAAATTATATCCGACACGTAACCCAATCCGATAAAACAGAGACGATTAATTTTGGAGAGAGGCAGAATCTCAATGAAACACGTTATGCCAGGTTTTCTGGTCTAGTCGCGTAAAACTAGTGTTTTATTTTGTGATTATAATACCGAATAATATAGTCAACCCTTGTAAATACATTATATTATCTTTCCAAGTTGTGAATCATCTAATAAACCGAAATTATCCGAAACAATTGGATAATCCGAAATAATTTCAAATCCCTAACCGTAACCGAAACCGGTAAAATGTTACATATATCCGTATCCGTATATAGATCCGAAATTTCATATCCATAACATCCCTAATATCGATTAATTGACACTAACAGAGTGTTTATTACATCGGTAGCGTACAACTACTGGCAAAAATAAAATCGGCATTTAGCGAAATGGACGGACAATTTATTGTAAGACAAAAATGAGTGACAGGAATACGTGTCGAGACACAATTCACCTGCTTAACATTCGCTGCGATCCAAGTTTTTCTACCACTTACATCTAATTATAGCGGTCGAAATGCTTGCGTCAAGACGAGTGCTCGCTTGCATTTTGACAACGTCACCTCACCGGCCGGTATGGCTCGTTACACAGTAGCCAACGTTCGTATTTTCAATATTTAGAATTCATTTTGTTTCACATGCCGTCTTTGAATCGATAAAAGATTTGTATTAGTCTATTTTACAAGGTTATCGTCCGTTATATAAGGTTTGTCAAAAAGAACTAGTAAGTTAGACCTAAAACAAATTCCCTCATCCATCTTAACTAAGTGATGAATTATATTAATTCTCATTGATTCCTGTTTCATTAATAACTTTTACATATTTGGAAACGCTATGCAGAATCATGACACGTGTTGGCGTTTTAACTTTTAACTTTCGCTTATTCAAATGGATTCAAAATAAGCTCGCAAACCTGAGTATGGGTTATTTAGTAGTAATTATCCACTAGTGTTTAATAATATTAATTGCTATTAGCTTATTTATTTCAATAGTAGTTCTTCTTTTTGAAACGAACCTCGACGCCAGCGGTGATAAAGTTATATTGTGACGCCCAGGAGCAGCGTTGATTCATTCATTGCTAAATTAATTGTAATTGTGTACTTTAATAGTTACGACAGAATTTAACGATCGAATCAACAATAAAATACTCATTTTGCGACTCTTTATAAGTCATTTCATACGCATATGAAAAGGTTAACGTGTGCAATATATTTTCATTGCGATGTAATAAAAAATTATCGCTCTCACTCAATATAAGCACGCAACGCGAACGCCGCAGTAATTCATTATTTACCATCTTCCAAATTGATTCGATCATCATTATTCTGTGCATGTACAAATTGAACGTGTAATTATCCAGAAGACAAGTCAAATTTTCACGATCATTTTCACCATGAACTGACTCTGATCACGAATGAGCGCAAACTCGTAATAGGCGTTATTGTAGTTTACACTGATTTTTAAAACGAATTACACTGTTTTTTCGAGTCAAGTGTAATAATAGCCTCACTTTAGTTCCAAAAATATGCTTTCATGCTTTGGTGTTATTTATACATAGTCTAAAGTTATAATATATATGTCCAGATATGGCCCTAATACAATTTTATTGCTAACAATAGATTATTGTAGTGATGGTCAAAAAATCAGTGTACGACATAAAGTTACATACACCTTCAATTAAATTAATATGAATTCAGTAAAATTAGTTTGCGACTAAACGTCGTTTACCGGTCATGGTGATGTTACGTTTCATGGGCAAACACGCGTTGGTATGTTGGTACATACTTTTATTTATTATCTGTGCAAGTTACCTACGAGTATGTGGGAGGGAGGGAGGTGCTCGGTATATCTAAAGATATTTATTCATTTATTTTATTCGTCTAAACTCTTTATAGATTATACACTATAACAGTATAAACAAAACATACCTACTTATGACACTCTTTTGTGTGGCGGCCCTATCGTTTTCGAACGATTTCATTCAAACAACTCAAAAAAAAGAACGAAAATCGTATTTAATTGTGAGGCATATGTATTCATACTCGTACATTGTAATCGCGGATTGTTACAAAGTAGAGCAATATTAATTTAATAACAATGAATTTCCGCAAAGTAACACCTGATACTCTTATACACGTTAATTTAATAAACGCTCAAATTTTTTTTGTCATATTTAACACTGAATAATATGTCGAGAAACGAAATCATGAAAATTCTAATAGCTTAAAAAATAATATCGGCAAGATGAGATAATATCTGTGACTTATGAAATCATAGTAATACTAATTTTATATTTAGTTTGGAATTTTTTTTTCATTCAATCTCCCAATCATTAAACTGAATTAAACCTTAATTCAGTTTAATTATTGGGAAATAGTAATATTCAAAAACATCACCTGAACGTGTATATTACCTGATATATAATAGTAAATAAACGTTAACGCACAGATTATATTAAAATTACTTTTCAAATATATCACTTCTTAACCCCGCTCCTGTTTGGTTGCAAATATTGGCTGTCAGCAGGTTTTCCTTTGCCCTTGCGTGATAAAAATCAACACATATTGACTTGTAAGATTTACGACATACTGAGCGGCGATTGTTTCCACGAAACTCAATACATGCCACGGATAATAAATAAAGTTTGTTCGAAAATATTTTAAATTAGCAACGAAATACACGCCTTCAGCTCGTTTTTCATTCTTTGAAAGGGCGATTGAAAATAGCTTATTACCCCGAACGAAATAAATCGTTTTTGTTAAAGCTGTTTATATGAAACACCAAGCTTCATCCGAATGTATTAATGACTAATTAATAATACTTCTGTGGTCCTGTTGGTTTTTTCTCTCACATTGTGTTCTTTTTTTAAAATTCTGCTGACCTGTCAGACTTTTATCTCCCTATAATATTAAATTTCACTGCTGATGTATTTCAATAGAATTGCTTCACTGAAACAGAGTTATCTAGTTTGAAAGAGTATTTGATAATCCAATTTTTCGATTCTATATAAATCTTGTGATTTATAAGTTTGCAAACATATATTTTTCGTTATTTATTCATACTTGTATCAAATTTTTAGGTAGACATAATTCTTAATATGTGGTCTGTGGCCCTTGGGTAGAGTCGATTTTAACATAATCCGACGAAATCTTTCCTCTGGTTGTGGACAAGAATGTGTAGTCATTATAAGTAATTTAAATAGCTCGGTCGGCACACAAGAGCCAACACACGTCGGTCGGTAGGTCGGGCGGTGCGCATGGCGAGTCTTCAAGAATATCCAACGGGCGTGTGTGAGTTTATTGAAGGTTTTCAGTTAAAGGTGTCTAAGTTTAGCACTAAGTTTTATACATTTCGAATCTGAAACTAATTTGGGGGACAAATTTTACCGTAAGGGAAACAACGGAACCTATCACTTGGCTTTAATTCTTACTAATGAAAGTTAAAAATCCACTGCCATCCCAACACATAATTAAGACTTGTAGAAGTAAAGTGTGTAGTCTGTGACAGAAATACGACACGACTCGATACTGAAGTGCATTTAAAGAACGGCATTTTAACTTACTCGTATTTAGCGAAGAGGCGTTCTTCCCGCACATTATTCTGATAAATGCGACAAGGGTACTTATTGATATTGTATGTAATTACACGATTCCAATTTTCTCGAGTAACGATATGGGGAATTGTAATAAAGTTCCGTCGAAACGGCCCTTTGATTATCTGATTTAAACGCCATTTTCAGAATCGGCTTCGTTGTAGTAAGATAGTATACTGACAAGGTTTTCTTATTAGTACCTTGAGTATTTGATTTTATTTCAGGCTCTTTTTGTCTATACTTCTCTGTTATTGTAAATATATTGACGATCTGATAATAATTTGGTGTGTCAAAGACAATATTAAAATCCTATATAGGTTTGTTATTGTCTTTGACTCTTCACTTCAACCATCTTTCCAGCAATGTTATTTTAAACACTTTTTTTACGAATAAATAGTTTACATGTAAAATATAAAAGCATACAGTAAGTCATTATGTCATGACGCCACGTTTTAATGTGTAGGTACATGATCATAGAATATTTAACTTATTGAGTAGTACATACTAACTTTTAAAATGACAACCTCCTGTTTCCTTTTATTTTAAAAAGTGATTTTTATTCATCGTTTCCTTTTCCTGTTCATATGTACCCCATATCTCTAACTATCCCAATCACATAAAGGTCACCTAAAAAAGGTCGCAACGTAAACATGAAGGCCGCCTTTTTATGCGCTTATTCTTCTCAGAAATTCTATTGATTTAATAAAATAAAAAAGACACAAATCTATAGCTCAAAGTCGTATTGATTAACATGATTTCTTTAAAATAATTTTGATATTGAATGAATCGCAAGGTGTCGATTATAATTTATTTGACCGCCAAAAAAGCTAATCGATACCCATAAAACGTGAATAATAATTTCAGACTTAATGCTATACAGATAACGCCTTTATTATTTAATGTTTTGATGGCCGAAGAATATAAATTAAAGAGATATGTTAGAAAAGTTAGATGTTTGTTCTGCAATAAAGCTGTAAAATGGGACTAGTTTCCCAAGGACGATAACAATACTTATGGCTGGTTCCAATATTTATCCGATTCATGTCATTAACCTTTAGAACACAGTATTTGCACAAGGCACTAATCACTGCAGGAATTCACATATCAATTATACAGCTACAAATTTATAAAACTGTGGAAAATTTAAAATTAATTTGTAATTAATAATTGTAAAGCAATTATATACTTATACTTGAAAGTTTCCGTTCGACAGCTATTCATCTTGATACACAAATCCTAAGTATTTTTAGCCGATGCCACCACTGTTGCCTGCGCGGTCTAGATCACGTTGATGTGCTTGTGGCGCGCTTGTCAATCCATTGCCATTCCTCACGAATTGCTGCTCTCCTCATGCATTCGCGGACGGAGCCGATTAGTTATGGATCCTATAATATCTGGTGAGATTTATACAATCGACAACTGTTTTAATTGGACCGTTTGTAGCATTGAAATTTACATATATATTGTTGCTCATAGTTCACGAATGTCAATAAATGAATATAAGTGTAACATGAGTGAATAAACTGGACAAGCTCGCGATCACCGGTACGTAATGTTTATAATTGGTTTCAAAAACATTTTATGTCAACGATTAGGCAACGGTAGGTTTTAAGAGATCACTGTCCGGTAAATGGCGGATAAATGGAGATTTCTTATGTTATGAATATTTAAACCTACCGATATTTTCAAAGCTGTTGTCGTAAATATAGCAAAAACTATAGTACTATTCAGTTTGTTATAGGTCTAATTCCGTGCGCATGATTCTGGTGTAAAATAAGAAAACTTAACATGATGTAAGATGTTATTATCCATTTTCCCTACCATAATATACAAAATATGTTTGAATACATTTTGAACAGATTATGCAATATATTGGATTGGCTGTCCTGATTAGAATTTTTTGTTTGTGTGTGTATTTTTGTTTTATTATATTCTGAGTCGCATCGTTTTATAAAGGCTGGAGAGCATAGAACTGCTACTGAAGTTGAACAGTGATAAAACAGCGCAACATGAGAAGACAAAAATTCAGTTCCCCAAAGTTCCCACATGGCAGCGCTGCATCAAATAATCCTATACAAACCTGTCAACGAGTATCGGAATGTATAGGTATAGGTGTAGCCTATTCGGTAACGCGTGTTTATATTACAGGGATCATCGGCCTAGAGCCAACGCTTTTTTCCCTTTATAAATATTAATAAGAACCGTTCTTGGAAAATGGTCTATATACGAATCAATATGGTGATAGCCTATTGCAATTTACTTTTTAGAAGGAAAAAAGTAAGACATTAAACCACCCACCGTATTGTTATTGTCGCATTTACCTTACCAACACAAACAAAATTTGCACACACACAATTATTATTAAATAGTAAACGTTTTTACCTTTGTTCGTTAAAATTGTTTTGAAGTAGTCATAACTCATTTTTCACGTTTAAAATAGTGTAATATTTACAAACATTATAAAAGAGAATTGTGTCGCGTCAATTTGACAGACCTATTTATAGTTTAAAAATATATATAAATATATATTGTAATGAAGCTTTTTTAGGTGAATATGAAGGAAGGTAATAATCTTTTGCCCTACGAATAAATTATATATTTGTAGGTTTTGCCATAACAATTTCCTTTACGCCCAAAACCTATGCAATTTCAGAAACAGATGTATGTACAAAAGTATGTACACATAATTGTAAATATATGTATGTTTTTTATATACCAATAATACACACTCTTTTAGATACATCTAATACCTGCTCGAAATTGGACAATTCACTATAGGACATGCAAGTCGAATAAATATTTGCATTAAATTGTCTAAATAAGAGTAGATACGTACTTTTATATATTAAATGAAAGGGACGCCAAGTATGTCTTGATAATCCAACCCTTAAAGGGATAGTTTGACATTTCATTCTTCGGAAGCCCTATGAACCTACTAACGTATTACACATAATTCGCTTTGCAAGTCCAATTGGCAGTCCCAGGCGGTCTTGCCAACAAACGCACGCAATAGGAAAATCACATCAAAATGTGTTTTGACCTCACTTATAAGGTTGAGGTGCTAACACATAATGTTAACACCAAATTACCGACGAAAAGGCAGCCAATTTATATTACAATTCCTTTGTACGACAACCAAAGAGTGTACGACTAGCGATTAAACACATACATATATTGTTTAACAGATAGTTTAAATGTAAATCTGAAAAAAAAAAGAATAATAAAAAAATATTTTTATGAACTATATTTTATTTAAATACTTTAAAAAGAAGAAAAAAGAGGAATTTTGAACTTGAAAGAAATTGAAGTTTACCTATGTAGATATCATCTCTGTCTTGCGTATGGCAAGGACATACATAACTGAGAAATCACAAACATTCAAAATCCAAGAACAGACATATTAATTCGTCACGCATGGACGTGTACTCCGGCCGGTAGTTAAACCGGGTACTCTCAGTGCGGCAGGCACAGTTATTACCAATTGAGCCACGGAGACAAAAAAATTAGGCATAATTAACCTTTCAGAAAATTATCTATATGATTATTTTGTTTTGTCCGTCCGCGTTGCTTAAACTGTGGTACGTCATCGCTTTGAAAAATCAATCGTATTTTATGAAATAAAATGAAAAGTATGTGAGACCTCGATAGTAGTCGTGTGTTGACTACACTAACAATTATGACCTGAAGAACAAAAAGGCCCGAGCAAGACCTGCCACATGCACGCAAATGTCACTCCCAATGCGGGTTTACCAGTCTGCATTACGTTCTCATACGATTTATTCGTCCGCAATTCGACAAGAACCTTAAGCGTCAAGAAGCCGCCAGTCGTATGGCGATAATAATATCACGGTGAGAAAGATCGCATTGCAGATCATCTTTTTTTAATTGGAAATGTCAGCTGCTTTAGTGTTACCGGTTCGGTATTGTTAAAACAGTGTTTCGTTGGTTCATTAGCTTCAACGGAGTCCGAATCGTATTGCTTTTGTTCGCTACGTAAATATTTCGAGACACAATCTATGAATTAAGAATCTATAGAGGATTATGAACTTTTGCTCTTCATTATAAGATTTAAAATTCCATTTTCAATAAATGAACAGTAAAAATAAAAAAGGCTGCGACCTTGATATAATTAATAACGCGAACCCAGAAAACGTAAAAGAACCAATTATTCATCATTCGCAATGTCAGCGAATAACAATAATGCTAAAATATAAAGTCGTCATTGTTAATTAATAATTATAATGTGATGAAAACTCAGAATTAATTACGTCAAATAATAGGTTGGCATTTCTTGAAGTGTATAAACCATAGTCTGTACCATGTCTCATTTGTGGTGAAACCTTAATAATGAAATTTTTTTTTCTTTTACAAGTGAAGACACCAGTTACGCATGGTTTGTCCATTAGAATGCTACAATTATTTTAAATTATAGACATTTAAGTTTAAACAAAGCTACTTATATATTTTGATAAAGAAGCTATCTTGGGTATATTACAAAATGACAAGATAAACCTAATAAGTTGTACTGAAATTTCTCATCCGTACAATGCCATACGCAATCAAGCTTCGGGACGAATCCCTAATTCCTGTTTGAACATTTATTTTATAAAAATAAATTGTATTTTCAATTAATATGATTTTTCATTCCTACTGTAAATACATATGACAGAAGAATATTTTAATATTTCAGTGAATAAAAAAAAATAGGGCAATTGATTAATTTTTTTTTACTAAAATTTTACCGTTATTTTATTTTAAAACATTTAAAGTTTCACTTTTGAACCTCTCTGACGGAATGCCAAAAATACAGTAATATATTACATAACCAATATTTCAATTATTATTGATCACCTGCTGAGCTTTAAGATTATACATATCTATATCCTTGCAGCTTACCTGTCTGGGTCGTTGTGGTTAATAAATACTTGAATGTGAATGATTTGTACATAAAAATATTTAAATTCCGTTTATAAGTATGTTATATTACAGATGAATTGAATGTTGTTTAAATCAAAAGCTAGATATTACCATGAAACTTAAGAGAAATGAAGTTTTTGAAACTGCAAGCTTTAATAATAATAATCCAATTATTTTCCTTCGATTAAGCAGCAAATCAATTTTCAATTTAGATTTTAGATATTTCGAATAAAATTTTATTGAGGCGGTAAACAATTATGTGTATAAAATTTAAACTCACCTCAAAAATCCAAAAGAAATTTATCGTACGGAAATTCCAGGTTTTTCAATTAGCGTGCACGTGTCGCTGGCACAACAAATATCGAACGCACCGATTTCAAAGAAAAACAAAAACTGTTCTAAATTCAACAGGCGCGCGAAACAGCAGAAATGTGTCAGTGGCGTGTCGCGTCGGACGGCCTAGGGCGTTATGCGTGCGCCGAATATCAATGATGGCCGATTGGAAATATTCGGGATTTTATTTCAAAAATATTTGGGAGCGGTCGCGACGCAGCGGTGACGATGGCGGCGTTTTGAATGGCACGGTGTCGCGGAGCATCCGAGACTGGCAAACAAAGTGGCAGGACATCGACTTTATAAATTGATTTTGTCCATCACTTGGTAACTGTATTCGGCTTCGGCTACGATTTCAGTTGGGCCTCCAACGGCGATCCGATTGTCACCCGCTAATTAGTTTCGGTTGATTCGCGATCGTTAACCTACTAACACTTTACCTTTGTGATAATTTATTAATATTCTATAGGTACTTTCTGCATGAGTTGAATTACATTATCCAAAATTATTTATTATCATAACTTTGATACAACATGAAAAGTGAAGGCAGGAAAACATACAAGATTATCGAAATAAATGATAATTATTATTATGATAATGGAGTAGTAGCTTAATGGTTTCAACATTGGTGTCCTGCAACAGAGAGTTGGGTTCAAATCCTATACGCATCTCTAATTCTTTAAACTATATGCGTATTACAAATTAATTGTTACTCACTTCCGTGAGGTAAAACATGATGAAGAAACCTGCACATCTGGCAGTTCAAAGGTCTGTAAATTCTGCCAACCCGCACTTGGCCAGCGTGCCGGATTATGGCCTCAAACCCTCTCATTGTACGGGTAACAGGAACCAGAGCCCAGCAATCGGAAAATTATGGGTTGTAACGATGTTATCATGATGATTTTCAGAAGCCTACAATTAACTATAATAGTCAAAAGTTGAAACGTCCATAACTTGGCGGTTTTGTTCGCGGTAAGGTTGTTCAAGAAGATGTTACATGAGATGAGTACAAGAACATGAATACCGTTTGTTGTGGAGTGTTGTGACACAATGGTTTTTTTTTAAACAAATGCATCAGTTAGTAGCAATGCAATCTACTGTTAAAAATTATTGAACTTCCTGTGAATACTACCACCGTTTCATATAGTATTTTTGCTATGACAAGAAGCAGCGCAAAAACTCCATTACAATAACACAGTTTTTATTACAATTATCATACATAGTATATACATGTGGTGTTAAGTGACTGACCCTCAGACCCTCAAGATGGTCTACCACCACGAATACCGGTAGTCCGAAATGAGTAGAGTTGCTGTAGGAAAACGTAACATGAATAGTCACTAACTGTATATTTTTTGGTAAAAAGCGTCCACTTCAATATGTCTGTCTGTACGGTCTGACCTTGTCTAGAATATCGAGCTATTGAAGAGTGAAGAGTTACGGACGTGTTCCAGAAACATATATAACTTCTTTTCAGTAATTTGTTCCCTTTCACAGTGCCAGCCATTGTGATACGCTAAGACAGTGATTCTCAAACTTTTTTTTGTTGCGGCACATATTTAACGATTTCAAAATTTGGCGGCACACAAAGAAAAAGATAAAAATTATTTACTTACTACAACACACTGCATAAATAGCTTATGACAAAAATTTTAAATATACGAAATAAACTAATATATACTACAATAATAACTAAACGTTTATTAAGGGATTAATTACAAGCTAATAATAAAAATATTTTTTATGCGAAATTTGAGCTTGATGTTTTTTGATAATTTCATTTATATTTGGTCGTAAAAATGACAATGCTATCACTAAAACAACACGTTTTGTACGCAGAAGTGGCAAGTGTGCGCCGACTTGAGACATATTCCAATTGCTATGCACGCCGCTTCATCATAATTTGGCACTAAGAAAAAACGCGTTGCAAAGCAAATAATAAAATAATTTATTTTTTTGTGGATTGAAATATATATTCATGTTAAAAATATTTTTCTTTTTAAATGATATAATTTAATAATATTAATATTATTATATATTTGCAAAATTTGGCGGCACACTTTTGAAATTTTGCGGCACACAAAAGTGTCGCGGCACAGTGGTTGAGAATCACTGCGCTAAGACACGGAGAGAAAGGTACCATTGTTTTATTTATACTTTGCAAAAAAAACACTATTGCGTAGAAAGTTATCGAAACAGAAGGAGCAAAGTTATAGTTAAATAAAATTAATTTAAAAAGTCTTCTCGTTAACAATAATATAATGTACGAACACCGACAGAGTGGCTTTTAGTTATCTAAGACCTGATTTTAAGTTAAGACGACTGTAGCCTGGTTCGTGTCGATCCTAGCTGCCGGCTGCTGGTTCCGGGTTTGACTCTTCACTGGGACATATAAATTAAAGTGGGCACATATAAATTAAATTGTCTGTATGATGTATGGAGCTCCGTAACCGTACGGAAACTATCGGATATCCGAAATGTAATCGAATCCGATAAAAAAGTTTCGAATAATTTCGTATAGGGCAGAGTCTAAATGAAACATATTATGACAGGCTTTCGCTGTCTGAACCTTGAGCGTTTTGAGGAAGTTTTTTTTTTAAGTTTTTTTTCCATTTTTATAACACCAAATAATACCTAGACAAAAAGTCAAAATATTTCCTTGTAAATACATTATATGTTTTATTTATAACTAAATCGAACCGAACCGAAAGTATTCAAAACAATCGGATATTCCGAAATAATTGCATGTCCCTAAGCGTTACCGAAAGCGGTAAAATATTAATATATCCATATCCAGAACCGATATTTCATCCTCCGAAGCTTAAAGTGTTGTATGTATGAGTGTATGTAAGTGTATGTATGTGTTGATTTTCTTTTATTGTGGTAGCAGTTAGTTTTATTTTTATTAATCTACTGTTAATGCTCACATAGAAACATTTAAAGGAAATTAAAAGAAAAGGTAACAATGTGCAAGGGTACTACTTACTTCGGTTAGTTTTTATACTAAAATGTGTATTTTTCTCAACTATTTTATAATACCGATCATCACACCACGCCAAGCGCTGATCAATAGACTGATTTTTTTACAAAACCATCAGACTCCATTTTTTCACCAAACAATTTCAGTAAGTCATGTGAACAATAAAAAGTTTCTGTATAATAAACTAAAATCAGAACTTTGACCGTGGTTTGCTACGGGCCGTGTGGGCGACAGCGGCATGCACGAGCGTTACTTGGCTAATTACGCGTTATTACACCTTTATACTAATACGAAGTAGACCTTGTGCTAACTTCTACTCATAGTATCTCATGATCATGGTCATTGCCGCTCCAAAAAATTTCTGCTAAGAGATAATCTTTGTAATTCACTAATTAAATATAGTTATGCGTTTATCCTGACACCCCAGCGTCGAGTGTCCACCCTCACGATCCAAGTTAAAACATTTTTTTCCACATCGATGTTTGCAAAGACGGGACATAATCCGGGAGCTCTCGTTCGACAGGCAGAACACCACTGACTGGCTTATAGGGTCCTCATTAATTCAGACATTACAAATAAGGCTGGAGATTTCTTAAATGGCTATAAATTATTAATGTGTTTTGATTATTAATCAAAGCTATAAAATTAATATACATTATGATATTTCAACATATCAAACATTGTGATCATATCAAAATTGTGAAGCTGAAAATGTTCCATAGCAAAGAAATAAATTTCTTCCAACTACCTTTTAACCTTATCCATCAAACCCACCGTTAGACAAGTACTATATAGGAGGTAGCACATAATATGTCATATGCATGTAAGTACATATATTCCTTCGAGAGCAAGAAAGCGAGGGAAAACAGGATGTTCACAAGTTATATTTTACACAAAACATTAATTCACATGGACCTAGATTGGATGGGTGATTCCAATTATTTTAAGCTAGTAACTAGTTTTATGAGGCATGCGTCCCATAAACACATGATTTGTGCAGCCGGTACATCGAAGGCTCCGCACCAAGTTACACCTGCTTAATATGTAAATCGTAATCAACCGTCCAGCAAATATTTTAACGAGACATCCAAACCGACTGTAGTCGCTCGTACGCGGATTAAGTAAGACATTGTATATTACTGTGAGTGCATTTATTACCATAACTTGCGAGTGCACAGTATAAATTAAGTAATTATGGCATCGCGTTACGTCAAATATTAATAGTTAACGGATTTCGTATTTCGATGTACATATATGGTGATGCCCTTTGTTACCTCCGCTGATAGCCATTTTCTCTAATTAATTGCATTTTTGAAGTAAGTTTATAGCCACTGATTAAGATGTGGTATTCACCTTCGTTAAGCTCCAAAGCGCGGTAGATAATATGGAATATTAAAGCTCTCATGTGCATACAATGGCTATTTTTGACTGTGATAAGATACTTCTACGCGGCCATTTGCAGCCTGGCGTATCTACACTAAGAGGCAAATACAATGTTCCACATATCGAAGAAGAATTAATTTTAACACGATAAAACAGGCCCTTTGATTTTCTCCTCGGTCGATAACGTATTAGTGGTTTTGTGAAATTTCCATCAACGGCCGCCATATGGCGATCGATATGTTATAAGGTATAGAGCGATAATGGGATCTTTAGTAAAAGATTTCTACTAATAGTCAAGCTGTTTCATATTTTTTCTATAATTATTTATATATTACTTATGTTAATTCGATTAAATTATTAGCTTTAACATCGATGGTGTTGAAGGTTGATATTGATAGATTGCAAATATTTTATTTTAAAGCTCTACTTATGTAATATTGTATCTAATTTATCTCGTTTCAACATATTGTAGATAGTAATTTCATGGTTCAGAAGGTATACAATAAAATAAAATATAAACAAAGACCCTTACATTGACATTACACATAATTTTGTTTTCACTATCGATACTTACGTTGACATCCAAGTTTAATTTTCATCCAAAAAATGATTATTCCAAGCTGGTATTGCATTTATTTCTTTAACTTAAAGGATTTGCTATTGTTAAAACCTAAATATTACCTATTTTCTTTATTTTTGACAACCTAAATTCTTCAAACAAGACATGAAAAATCCGAGAAACGAAACTTTGGGACTGTTACACAGAACCAGTATAAAAAAGATACATTATATATTTGTGAAAAAAATGTCCTCTGTCCTGATAAGTAAAGATTTGTATCTTACATTAAGTAAAAATTAATTCTTCCTATATTGAACAATTTAAATAGCCTGTGTAAGTAGGTACGATTCTTCTAGAGCGAGATATAGAGGTACGTAGACATACGCTAAAACTGGAATAGCTTTGTATTTAAAATAAATAAAATAATTCAGCTCTCGAAAATCTCAAATTAAGACACCTTTATTTTATTTATAGGTAAACCGATAAAATCTACGAATCTTGTGCGTTTTATAGTTTTTTTTTAATTTCAGCAGTATTATTAATACATGAAAAAGTCTGTAATGCCAATGACAGATTTTAAAATAATAACAGGCTTCATCGAAAACTCTCAGCAACGAAATCGAGAACTCGAATGCTATTGACACCTACCGGTGATAATGTCCAGATTCGTATGGTCTGAGAAACAACAGTATAGCGAGACATGAAAATCTACGTTTCAGTATTCATGTTATAAATGTAGTAATGAATATTGGGGTCGACTTCAAGAAAAATACGACGACGACACTAGTTATCTTCTTTATTTTACAATTTTGTTATAATTTTCTTTTTATTGTACGTTCATCTTTCGTTCTTTTTTCCTCTCTTCCTCTCATTCGTCCTCTCACTCATTCATCGATCTGTTCCATTTCACGCATTTCATTTCACCATGCAACGTTCCATTCCTACATAAATTTACAATATATATCTATCTATAATAATAATCAAATTTTAACGGGGCCGAATTTAAACATAAAATATTTTTTGGAAATTATAATGTAGCTAAGCTTTGTTATCCATTTAAAGATAACAATAACAAAGTTATTTTTTATTTTCAGTGTGTGTCTGCCTGGCCACGTATCACATTAACACCAATGAAAAGATTTGTTTGATAACTTATATTATGGGTCATAATTTACGTTCGTTTCATCCCGGGAAATAGATCTATTCCCGCGGAATAAAAAATAAAAGTTAATATGGACATTCTGTTAATAACATAAGAGTATACGACATATAATCTAATCTTATATTTTATATATAATATTCATTGTATTAGTATTTTTGTGTGTGTTTTCTGTATTGTCACCGGTATTTTTAGTGTTTCACACTTTATTGATGTCTGTCGTTCTACTCTGTTGTTTCTATATGCATAAGAGACCATTGTTTTTAGTGGCCAAGTAAACAAAAATAAAATAGAATAAATATTATGAAAAATAAATTAAAATTTGTCTTGGTGGCTGCAGCTATAACAATAAATTAATGTTTCTTATTTTCGTCAACATTTCATTAAATCTATAGTCAGTATTATTTCTTAGTTCAGTAGTCATCCGTAATGATTTTTCTCAAAATTACAATTTTTTATATATTTTAAGATTTAATGAGATTAAATCTAAAAATATGCATAGCATAACATTCTTTATATAGTCTACCTGGACGTATATATTAAAAAGAAATAATAAATAATAAACGTTTACACACTCATAGCCCCGCACTAGGATCCCTCGTGTTGCGGGTGACATGGATATACATAAATATGACATCACAAACACCCATGACACGAGAACAAACATTTATCTGTCACATAAAGGTCTGCCCCGGCCGGGAATCGAACCCGCGACCCTTCGTTCGGCAAGCAGAGTCACTACAAACGGGGCTATGGTGTCATTAACATTTCATTATTTTTTATATCAACAACAGGCAAACCGTCCACGTCATGGTAAAGGTCCACCGTCACCCTTCATGTAACAGTAAAAGGTTGGTAAAAAACTTAGCGGGTTAAGAACCCAACCAAAACCTACCAAGTTGACAAGCTTGCAAGTGTATGTAAATCAAGTGACGATAAAGTAATTTATCAGCAATCATTTACGATGCCATAAAAAGTATCATTAAACCGATCTGATCATGGAGCTAGGAGGTGGACGGTGAAACTCTTCAGTGACTACTAGTAATACCGTCCAACTACTTCAAAGTGTGGCAGCTTGAAATGTATTCCTGTTTTTTTACCGAAATTCTACTAGTATAATATGAAACAACCAATTGAAATACTGAATGAAATAACAGATAAATAAGTTGTAGATATGTATATGCAATGTTAAAAAGAAAATACCGCTACCTCTTCTAGCTTAACAAAAACAAAATGAAGTAGTCTGCCTTATCGACTTCAAGGGAAGACAGCAGAATGTTTTGAATCTCGACGCTTATCACACCTTATAAACTTTATTTCTTTATGACCAACGGTCTTCAGTTGAAATTTTACTAACGAGAATTATATTCAGAATGAATTATGACTCTCGTTCACGTTACGCCCTCCAATGATTCTTACTGATAATGATAATGATACATAATTCACGACTTAATTAATTGCTTATCAGATTATTATATTTCAGTATTAATGGACACAACACATTTAAGTTTTTTTTTTTTTTATCTCTAATCAATGCAACACTTACACCACACAAAACGTTCATCACAACCCCGATTCTCCGAGGTAGGGCCCAGAACCGCTTACCCTTTAAAGGGGTTTTAAGTGTGTATTTTTAGCACTGGTTTTGGGAAACCATTACATACTGGTAGGCCTCTCAAAGATTAACCGCTCATATGGTTAAACCCTTTGTTTTAAATGTATGCGAGTTAACTCAAAACCCTTATCATATTTATTTTTGATAATAAAAATTAATATAGGCAAATATTTAATTGTGATTGCTTAAACAAACCGTCTAGGTACTAATGCTACGAAGTTTGTAGGGCTCACTGCATCAAATGTTTCTCTAACCCAAACGTAAGCGGTTAAATTAGGCAAATTAAAAACCCTATAACAAGTCTTTAAAAAAACCCCTTCAAACCGTATCCCAAAACAACTTCGGTTGGTTATCACTATACTGGCTAAACTGACCGAAGGTTAACGCAAACGAACCATTAACACTCCAACGGCTTAACCCTTCCAAAGGCTTAACCCCTTCCAAAGGCTTAACAAATGAACGAGTTTTCCGGGTCTTGCTCCGAGAGGGTTAGAGCTACTTTGAACCTTGAAAATTTAATCAAGGAGGACTCTCTGATATACTGGTCTTCTCTCTCTTTACACTAAAGCAAAACATAATTACACGCAAATTTCAAAAATTACAGATGTACAGAATTCGACCTTGTTCCCCAACGAGAAACCAAATCTCTGGGCAATAGAAATACAAATATAAAAAAATATTTTGGAATTACTAGTTCAGTGTAATGATTTCTTGCCAGGTAATTTATAGAGGACCCCTAAAATGTTAATTATTGTAAAACATACCTACGTAACAGAGATGCCCTAGCTTATCTTTTGCACACAATAAAAACAATTATAAAATAAGTACTTTAGAATTTTATTATGTAGATATACACATATGGTACGTGCGTATGAGTCTAGTAAAATAAATTTACGCCTCTAATAGTTCAAGGTTTATACTTTCAAAAGATAAAAGCAATTGTTATTAGCGGTTGCTCCATAAACAAAATTATTAAAACTACCTTACGCTTAAAAATAGCATCTGCATTTTTCTGGTTTTTGTCGTTCTGTGAATTAGTAATACATTCACTCATAACTTTTTTATTCATGGACAGACTGCAATGAAACACACTTTAAGTTTTAAGTGACGCTTACTGTAATACATTAGTGAAGTTAAGCCGTTTCTGAAATTAGCAGGAACAAACGCACAGACAAACAGATAAAAATTCTAACAAGTATTGTTTTGGGTTCTATTAATTAATAAAGGCCCGTATTAATGTTTTTTCTCATATATAATTCATGTACAGAAAGGGATCAGTTAGAATTTTATTATTAATATAGATATAGATATTCGTAATAATTGGTATATAAATGGCACATAACGAAAACTGTAGAGTAGCGATTCCATTTGTCCCATCTACTTAGTATTCTGTAACGTAGGTTCAAATTTATAGCGCGCCTGTCACTATTTACAAATTGACATGTTCACACCCTGTAAAACCAGAATTGCCATCCGCATTCCTATTGCCGTGCCAAGAACGAGGTGCAGGCTTTCCATTGTTTTCGATAAAAATCAATCACACGATATTTCGATCGTCAATTCAACGACAAAATGTCTATATTTAGATACGTGTTTTCTTCGTTCATTCCCACAACTGCTACAAGGCCTAGGTGATTCTTTGTAGCCTAAGAGTAAAGGCAGCATAGATGAATTAACACAAAAATATATTTAACCTTTTGGCTCCTCGTACGGGGTATCTACGTAATAATCACTAGTTATTACTCCTATAGTTGAACTATGAATGCAATGGAAATGCTTCCATTTCCGAGTAATTGGTTAAAGTATATTTAATGGAGACGACATGTGTGTATTTAAAACAGAAACACAAACTTACATTTTTAAAATGATCCACGATCCACAGTTTTATGTTTAATCCCAATGAAATACTTATTTATTAATATCGTGATTCATATAAGCAGAATTATCGTACATTTTCATTGCAACAAATCTGTTTTCCTTCCATTTTTTTATCATCCGTGAATAATAAGACAAGGCGGTGTTGCACGTTCTCAAAACCTTGATCGAGGGAGCGCATATTATTTTTTTATTTGAGCTACTCAGCAACATAATTCGATCTAAGTGAATATCCTAACCGGCGCCAAATTATGTTTGAACCTCATTTCTAAGTAGGTATATAAAATAAATATGTAAAAAACCATTGCAACAAAAATATTTGTGATTCCACTGAAGGAAGATCGTTTCGAATTTCAGGTTGATTCCCGGTAGCCCTTCCAGAGTGATGAAATCTGCTCCCAATGAATAACTGTAATTTAGGCTATATTTAATATCTAATGTCTCTTCTGATTCAATAACATAAATCCCTCCTTTGACTACGATCTTGTAGTGGTCAACTCCAGTACAATATAGTGTATGACTCTTTTGACTACTCGTGAGTGAGAGCACAATGCGAGTGTGTACATTAGTCCGTGAAAAATGAACTACCAGAAGCTACGCTACCATAGAAGGCGTATTGATTTCAACAAGACGGAATTAATACTGTCATAATTAGATATTTATGTGACAGATAAACGTTTGTTCTCGGGTCATGGGTGTTTGTGATGTGATAATTGTGTATATCCATGCCACCTGCAACACAGGGAATCCTAGTGCGGGGGTGTGAGTGTGTAAACGTTTAAAAAAAATAATAATATGATAACCGAAGTGATGATGAAGTGGAGAACCTGATAAACTGAAAGTCGTCATAAGCAACGCGTTGCCAAATTTCTCGGTGTCTGCTGATACCGGCCATTGAGCAAAAGCAGCTAATGTAATTGTATCATCACGTGAAAAATCCATCATTGGTTTAAATTCCACATTTTTCATCGAATCACACCTGATCGGACTGAATATTTATTTTGTTTATCGTCAATAAAAATGTGTATTCTGGTTTGGCTACGTGCTATTAACGTGGACTCGCGGAAATAAATCTATGATGGACACATCAAGATAAGAAAGATCCATGATAGGAAATGTATTGTTTGTATAAATTTCCTTCTATGCGCAGAGAATTTAAACGTGCATACTTAAATGGACAATTAGAATACATATTAACACACAATCCTAAGTAACAAAAGAAAGTGGATATCTAAAGGATTGCGTGAAATGTTACGAATATTGTTTGCAACAAATTGAACTTACGGCATTAGTTTGAGTGAAACGCCATCTATTATCCGATAGCGAAGACACCTCATTAATGTCCCTATTAAATGACGATAAAGTAAATATTGAGTTTTGATTTTAAATAGCTACTTAACTTTACTTTGTCACTTAACACACACAATAGTTAAACATGTTTACAATAATCCATCAAATGTATACACTGTTAATAAAAACCACTCTTTTACTCTTATATTTCATATATTTTAAAGATCTTGTTCTCGAATACCATCTACATCTGTAAAAACATCTCCGTAGTATATTTACAATTTCTCACAACGCATTTACACATGATATAACTAAAATCACAAATATAAAAGGAAATCTGAAATAAAAACGACAGTCCAAAACCAGTCCCTTCCATGTAACAATGCATACATCATTTGATCTGTATATTACACCAAACCTGCATTTACAATATTTACAATATAAACAATACTTAATGTTTCGATACCTCCAGTGGACATCAGCAAACTGAGCGACCGTTATTCTTTGAAATAGAAGTGGTCGAACCACGTTTCCTTCACCATAATATACATCCAATCTTACACCCTTCAGCCAGGCATTGACTTATATGTACACAACTAAAACAGATGAGTTAATTTTAAAAGAAACCGGTCACGCACAAATGTGACAAAACAACAAACAAACTGGTTTTTAAGAAAAAAAAAAATACGAATTTGCTTTCGACATACATACATACATGTCGAAAATTATAAATCTATATAAATTTGTCGAATGTTAAAGCAGATTATGAATTATGGCAGATATCTATATTATTGGTATAACGATCTTATAAAACTTTACTTATCCCTTTTTGATCGACAACATGGGAGATATCTTTCCTGTTACGGATATTTATGAACGGCAGTGACCACTTTCCATCAGGACGCCAGTCAGCCAGCTAGTTCAGACTCTGTTTATTTTTCAACGATTCACAAGAATGGAACAAGCTCCATTATTTGTGTGCACTTACCCCAAAATATCAGTTAACTAATCTTCATAATTCATAATTTAAATATTTATTTATGAAAACGTCATTTGACTGCTTCAATTCAAACAATGTATTATGTAATTATAAGTGACTATATATCATATTAATATTCGTACTCCGCATTTGATAAATGTGCAAAATTGTAAGGTAAGAACCCAGAGATCATCAGACCGTATATGCAAAAAATTATATACATTTCATCAACACAACATAATATAGTAAATTGGGATTTAATAAATATGCCGAGATCACATATAATTTTGGATGCTGTCAATGCCGATAGTGATACACAATTCGAAAAAAAATTAGGAAGTCGATGTTGATTTCTCAATCAATCAATCGTAGCTAAAATAGTTTGCTAATAATAAATTTGGACAAAAAATATGTACAACAAAATTATACCACGTAAAAAGACAAGGTTCCTCCCGAACTGATATTTAAAGTTTTTGTGCGTTATTTCATAAAAAATTTGATAGGAAGTATTTTGTATCGCATACAATATAGTCGAAATGCATTCAGACTCGATAGTTAGAAATCCATGTACGTAATTTAGGAAAACATAAAAAAGAATACCAATTCATAAAGTATATACATAGGTTCATCTTAACAACAGCTGTCTTATTAAGTTCATGCGCACTTAAAATGCATCCACCCTGGGCAATTTGTTTCACAGTCACACATGTGATGAATGCCATCCCCACACATAAATCTAGCACGTACTGACACTGTACACTGGCCCGCACTCTCACACCACACAGTTACGAGGCCCGCCTCTTTAAAGTCACTTTGCCGCGAGCGAGGTGCGACACGTATATCCGAAAACGTTCCATATTCGTTTTCTTCACCCATATCTGCAACAAAATAGTCAACGTTAGATACTTACTAGTATCTCGTCAGGTATTCACATCTTCGACATTAACAACTGAGGCACCTATAGAACCCATAGAATAGAGGGCGATAAAACGAGCTTACCTTTCATAAGATTTTCAAAAAATTTATTGAAATTTCTGACAGTTTGAAGTATATAGTTTTGTAGAAGATAGGAAGACATTGTATAATCTTCCAGTCACCTGTTTTTATTTTTTCAGTAAATACCGACAAAATGAGCTTTTACATTTCAAATGCATGAAAATAAAATTAGTTTTTCTCATAATGTTTTGGGGTCCTGCATTTAAAGCCTGAAACTTATAGATAATGTTAAAGGGTATGTAGTTAACCTATGTGACGTTTGACGTAGATCCGTAATGATTCTGTTTAACAGATACGACTTTATTATAAAATCATTTTAGCTCACAATTTTGGTTTGATTAAATTGGTTTTGTCTGTAAGTTTGGCTACATAACATACAGATATAAATACGCTTTAAGACGACCATAGAATTCCTAGAATTAACACTAACCGCCTCGTCCGTTATCGCGTGTATGTGCGCGGGGAACCGCGGCAGGTCGCGCCCCTCGACGTATACGCTCTGCCCCCGGTGGAACCAGCGCCGCTCGTACAGTAGCTTGCCG